>PVIY010014963.1:0-10166 GCA_004026745.1 Myrmecophaga tridactyla
TATTATTATTATTATTATTATTATTATTATTATTATTGCCATCTAGTATGTTAAGTTTTTAAAATAAAACTAAACTTTTTTGGTTGTCAGCATCATACATTTCATTATGTATTTTACTGACTCCAGCCTTTTCAAAAACATAATGAAATGTTATTAAGTAACATTCTATTTTACTTTCAGTCAAAGAAAAATAAGAAGAAATCAAAGTCAGATGCTAAAGCAGTGCAAAACAGTTCACGCCATGATGGAAAGGAAGTTGATGAAGGTACTTGAGCAAGGGAAAGGACTATAGAAAAAATTTTCAGTCCTTTTTTTTTCCAGGGTGTATTATATAAAAGCTGCATTTGTTTTGCTTTCATTGTACTTAGTGCTTTTTAATAACTATACATTTTAATGTACAGATCTGTGACTTTGTTAGGAATCATTTTTGTTATCTAAATTATTTAAGGATCCAGTAGTACTTTTCTTGAAGGAAACTGCCTTGAAGTTTGAGGTCTAGCTTAGTATCTTGAGCAATTGAAAATCCACCTCTTTATGTCCTAGAAATATGGTTTGGGTCCTCCCCACACACACACAAAATGTTCTTAAATATATCTTCCTTTAAAGGCTATGTACAAAATTCTTGTATTAGGCATTATTTTCATCACCTATAAACCCATTTATTAATGATTATAGATAACGCTCCCCTTTCCCTTCTACCCAGCATGATTAAAAATATACATGATGATTTATATCTGTCACCTTTTCTAAACTGTGGATAACAGATTTGATAAAAAATGACCAGAGTAAATAATGGCAGTTTATTGCCTAAAACAAAATTATAAGATTAGAATAAATATAATAAGCACTCTTGGTTTTTGGCTTACTATCTAAATTTATCATGATATTTTGTTTGCCCAACCCTATTTTCCCACCCCACCCCAATGCTACTCTATTTTTTTTTTTGTCTCCCCTTACCGAATAACATTTTTTTTCTGGGGATATGTCAGGAGCCTGGGAAACTAAAATTAGTCACAGAGAGAAACGACAGCAGCGTAAACGTGATAAGGTGCTGACTGATTCTGGTTCATTGGATTCAACTATCCCTGGGATAGAAAATACCATCACAGTTACCACCGAGCAACTTACAACTGCATCATTTCCTGTTGGTTCCAAGAAGAATAAAGGTATATTAGTGGAACATAAGAGTGATAACTTCAAACCAAACTTCTTTTAATCGGATGTACAAAATTCATTACATCAAAAACTGATTATTTTGAACGCTTACATCATTGTGCTGATATACCCTTCTTCGTGAGAGTATTGTGAACCAAAGTATTGGTTTACCTAATACCAGCAATGTTGCTTGTTACATTGCACCTAATGAATGGTCTTTGAAATTAATATTTGCCTTTCTGCCTTGAGTCACATGAGAAAATGATGTTGCCTCCTTTCCTCGTGTGTATTGCTTTGCCCCAATTCTCTTGCATCTCCATTTCTTATAGTAGAATTTATTAAATGGAATTATCACCATTCTGCATGTTGGGTGCTTTCATTCCAAGATGAAACAAGCATGTTGAGGTTAGTGCAGGACTGATCTTACCCCAACTTTTCAAGAGCGTGCCAAAGGTGTTTGATAAAGCTAGACTAGAACTTGAAGGTTATTGAACTGATGTTCTTTTTCCCAAGTATTGCAAATGCTCAAACTATCCAGTACTGATGGCTTCTTAGTAGCTCTTTACTCTGCCATCATTTTTATCCTGGATGAGATCATTCTGCAGAGTGATACTGTTCAGCTTGCTTTAAGGCTTTGCTTATTATCTTTCTTTGCTTTTTTATTAATTGCTCTCCTACCCCAGCCCTCAGTTGTCTCTAAACCACTTTCTTAGCTATTACCTTCTACTTTTTTGCTTGATGACTTGGTGAAATTTATTGCCTTGATACAGCAATGACTTCTACTTATCTATTTTCACTGTCACTAGCTGTGATTTAGTGTTTTTGTTGGTGATCCTTTTTCACTGTCATGCGCATGCCCTCCTCGCTTGTACTATCCTGTGTCATGCTGGGTTTTTTTGATGCATTGTGATCATTTTGATTTTTGGTGTCAGAGAAATAGTATTTTTGTGTTATAACATGTATTCTCATCTCTTGCCATATTTCCTAAGTCCTGGTCCCAAATACTGGCACAGTTTTCTTAAGTTGATGTTTGCTTCCAGGATTGTTGAAAAGGCTGCTGGTATTGTTGAGAGGTGGCAAAGTTGAATCCAATTACAGAGCCCAATTCTCCAGTTCCTATATAAAAGAATCTTAATAACAGTTATAGAACAGCAGACTCTATATATACTTGGGCATTTTTCAAACCCTTTATTAGCATTTTAGTTGACTAAGAATATGATGGCCAGAGAACTCAGTTCCTTAAGACCATGTGAAATATTTTGGGTAAAACCAAATCTTTTCCAGTGTAAGAATTTAGCACTTGCAGAAGCAATTTATTATAACTAGTAAGTAAATATTAATTTGTATGTTACTCCTAATTTAATTTAATTTGCATAGTGGCCTATTTAGTATTAAATAAATTTTATTTCTATTTCAACCAGGTGATTCTCATCTAAATGTTCAAGTTAGCAACTTTAAGTCTGGAAAAAGAGATTCTACACTTCAGGGTGAGAGCAATTACATGTAACTTAAATTGAAGGCCGATCAAAATAGAAACATGTATCTGTGTCTTTCCTTATGTGAAAGCGTAATGGGGAAAAAAGGCTTAAAAATTAAAAATTGTTAATTATTGAAGTAACATAATCACAGTCCAGAGGTTTTGGAAGATAGCAGTCTCTAACAATCGTTGTATGTTTTACCTGGTCCTCCCCATCCCCCATATTTTAAAACATCCCTTCGATAATAGTTTATTTGCAAGTTTGAGTCTTTCTTGCATCACTTAAGCCTATAGAGAAGAAGGACCTTGTTTGGACTTGGGTTTAATATAGACATATATGGTATAAAGGACTTTATTCCTCTTTATTTAAAAAAGTCTTTAATACCTATAATTTTTTTTCTTTTTTTTTGGCATGGGCAGGCTCTGGGAATCAGACCTGGGTCTCTTGCTTGGCAGGCGAGAATTCTGCCACTGAGCCACCGTTGCACCTCCCAATACCTATAATCTTTTAACTTTTTCCTTAACATCAAATATTTTACAATAAATAAACTATAGCTGAACTTATGCAGTGCTTCACCATTAGGAAATATCTTTTATTAGTTAATTATGATAAAGATTGAATAAAATGTATATCTGACCTGAAAGCAAGAGTGTTGTAGTAAAAATATAAGTTCAAAAATGTAAAAACACCTTCTCATCTTTAGGCTTGTTCTTGACCCTGTCAGCTTCCTTCATGCCCTTTATTCTCAATCCTGGCTACACGTTGCAGTCATTTAGAAAGCTTCTTTTTATTTATTTTATTTTAATTTTTCAAGCATATAAATGTATTTAAAAAGATAATAAAGAATGGGCAATGGTGGTTCAGTTGCAGAGTTCTCGCCTGCCATGCCAGAGACCCAGGTTCACTTCCTGGTGCCTGCCCATGTGGAAAAAAAAAAAAAGATAATTAAACACACTTACATTTGTATTTGTTTATGTATGCATATACACAAATACAGGCATATGTGCACATCTATACATATACATACACATGTACACATATACCTATGCCTGAGCTCTACCCCTAGAGGTTCTGATTTTAATTGGTTTGGGTTGAGGCTCCAGTGTCTATTTTTAAGAAGTTTCTCAGGTGATGTTAATGTGCAGCCAGATTAGAGAATCATTTCCTTATATATAATACATATAAATATTTAGGGAAAAAATATGTAACTAAGGAGAATTCCTCATAATCATAATGGGTGAGTATTCCGAGTACAGAACATGTGTTGTTTCCCTGTTTGCTCTGTTTACTTCTTTGAGCAAGTCATTCTGCTGTTGAAAAAATCACTTAGTATAAAATTCAAACCTCCTGTTAGTTTTTAAATTATCTGATAGGCAGCCATGATGATCGTGTCACTTTTGAAATTCTTTGTTTTTCTCTTTAAAGCTCAAACTAAAGTTCAGTAGAAGAAAATGAATGATAGTTAAAAACCAAGCAATCATAGAAATTTGAAAATATACCAGTTTTATCAGTGAGTCATGTACCACTTTTTAATCCTTTTTTTTTCTTTTTTCTTTAAGTTTCTTCCGGACTGAATGAAAACCTCACTGTAAATGGAGGAGGATGGAATGAAAAGTCTATAAAACTCACCTCACAGATCAATGCAGGTGAGGAGAAGTGGAACTCTGTTTCGCCTGCTTCCGCAGGCAAGAGGAAAACTGAGCCATCTGCTTGGGGTCAAGACACTGGAGATGCTAATGCAAATGGAAAAGACTGGGGAAGGAGTTGGAGTGACCGTTCAATATTTTCTGGCATTGGTAAGAACTGTAAGGATATTCTAAGTTCTTTTTAAATTGCTTCTCTGCTGCATTTTAAATATTTCAGCAGTGGGAAAAAACCCATAAATAGAAAAATTAGTAATAGCATATAGAAATAATAATAATTAACTCATCTTTCAAGTGGAACAAAGTGGGAACTAGATAAATAAACGTTTTTTTTTTTACTCTTTACAGCATACTCTCACATACTTTACCACATTCGATTATCAATATAGAGCGCTTATAATTGTGTGTTCTTATTGATGTGGTAAGTGTATTATGTGAGCAAGCTTTCTGATTGATTCAGAATAGTTCCGTTGACTCTAAATAAAAATAGTTAACAGAAGTACGGTTTATGGCATGAATTTATATAGTATTTCACAGTCTGTAAAATGCCTATTTGTACTTAATTTTTACTCTGGATTTTAAAGATAAAGGCCAGTAGTTGAGAACCATCAACTTAGAGGCAGCTTAACTTGCACATGATTGTATGTACAAATACTAGTTATAGAAAATAAATTGGTTTTCCATGTGGAAAACTGCAAAAAGAGAAGGGAAAAACCACTGTTATCAAACCACCAAGAAACTGCCATCGTTTGTTTTTTGTATTTCTTTAAGGTCTTTCTTCCACACATATACACTTATCTCCCTTCCCCCATGTATAGATTTTGAGGGCTTTTTTTCCCTTTCACAGCTCAAATTAGCTATGCATTTTTTTTGCTCCCTTCCCTCCCCTCCCCGTACTTACCATTGTAATATAAGCATTTTCCTTACCTGTTTTTATTTAATGACCCTGTAATGTGTGTAAGCATAGCATAATTACTTAACTATTCCCATATTATTGGAGAAATAATTTTGTTTTAACTACTCTAAATGAAGTTGCATTGAGTATCTTTGTTTTAAGGTTTTTCTTTAAGACATATTCTGAGAATAATTTTATTGGGTTAAATATGAATGTTTATAATATTCTTTCTACATATTGCCAGAGTATTTCTAAGAGAATTGTGATTTTTACTCTCAGCATCAGTATGAGTGCCCATTTTATCATGTTTGCCAAGATTGAATGTTCTTTTAAAAAAAAAAGCTTTTCGAATTTGTTAAGCAAAAAAATACATAAATTGTTTTGGTTAATTTATAAAATCACTAATTTGAATATTTTTCTACAACTATCTTGATCATTTCTGTTTCTCTTCTGAATTGTCTGTTCTTGTCCTTTGTCCATTTGTCTAATGAATGGCCTCTTACTGCTTGTCTTATCAAGTTATATTTCCTTGTCCATTTCTGTGTTTGTCACAGATATTTTTCCTTAGTTTATTTCTTTTATAGAGATTAGAAAGTTTTCCATTTTAAGTAGAGAATACTGTTTGTTTCTTCCTTCTTTGTTTTTCCCATCACTTTTAAGCTTAGAAAGAAAGACTAACGTCAACCCCCAAGAAGAAACTCTAGATCATTTAGTAATATTGCTCTTAAGTTTGCTCATCTTCCTTCCATGTCCAAAAGTTGTTTATGAATAATCAAAATTTGTTCAGAGAAAGAGACGTTCCCTAAATTCTCAGCCTTATTTTCAACAGAGAAGAAAGTGTGAATTTCACTGTAAAGCATCCTTTTAATAAAGGAAGTGGTCAAGGTCTGTGGAGTGATGTTAAAAATTATGACCTTTAGGGATATTTACACTTCATTTACAAAAGCTGTGTAACTTTTTGAAATTGAGATGTAAAATAGATAGTACTTTCTTAATATTGCTACAGATAAAATTAAGCAGCAGATTAGAGTTCCTACCAGGATGTATTGGGATATTTGTTGAAATTGAAAGAGAACAATATAAAATTAGGTTTGCACAGAGTCACTGAGAAGAAAGATAAGTGCGACTATTGTCATGGAAGTATGTGAACATGAATGTTCCTTAAAATAATACAAGAGAGAAATCTCTTGAAAATAGTGAGACAGTAGCACGGTATAGTGGAATGAGCATGACCACTCAGACCTATTAGGTATGAAACCCTATTCTTCTACATTCTAGCATTTTGGGGTTTGAGCTAGTTGTTTCATCTGTTTGAACCTCAGACTTAAGTAATTGTGAGTATTGGTTATAACGAATGTCAAGTACCAAATTCAGTATCTGACCCAAGGTAGTGCTCGTTATGGTAGATAATAAGGTAGCTTGGTACAGTGGAAAAAATATAGGCTTTGGAAATTAACTGGTTCCAGTCTTGACTTGGCTGTTTTCTAGCTATCAGTAGTCATATAACTGCTCTGAAACTTTGCGTCATAAAGTTATCCCAAGGATAGGAAGTGGTGTAAAGGGCCAGGTACACAGTAGGCAGTCAATAAATAGTCTTCTTAAATTATTTTAATTTCTACGGTTATTTTTAAATATTGTTATGCTTTTACATCTGTACATATCTTTCAAGTTTCATTGCAAATTGAAGGTTCCAAGTGACGTTCTTTATTTTAACAGCTGCTTGGTCTAGTGTGGATAGGGGAATGAATACCTCTGAACAGAATTCTGCTTCTTTTGCATCTCTCACACTTAACTCTGCTGTTTCTGGTATGTGAAAATAGTCTTTCGTTTAGTTTACAAAAAAAAAAGATTTGTTTCTGTTTAAATTAATTTTAGCTCTTGCTCTTTGAAAAAATAATCAGTATCAAGTATTGCTATTTATATAAATAGTATATATATAGTGTAAAGTAACACAGGTCTTTAAAAGGGGTAGGGGGCTAGGGGGTAAACTGTCTACAAATGGCTTAGTTCCTTTCTCTGTTGCAGATAGGAAAATTCTGTGGCCTGACGTAACTGAAAGGGCCTTGGTACACAGATAAATATACAGGACCGTGATTCTCTTCTGTTACTAATGTACTCGTACCCATACTTCAGGTTACAGTTTGGCATCTTATTTCCATTTGTCCTTCCTCGTAGTGAGTTTATATCTAAGCATTTCATGTTATATGGACACTCACATAACAACTCTACTTGAGTATCTGATGATTTAAAACATACATTATTACTAATAAACTACTGTAGATTTGGAATTAAATAGCTTTATATTTTATTAATCGTAACAGAAGCTATATATATATTCAACAAACCACATAAAATTTGAATTTCATATGATTTTATGGTTGTAAAATATTTTTACTTCTTTGAACGTTTAAAAATGTAAAAACTATTCTTAGCTCATGGGCGTTATACAAAAACGGGATGATCAGTTTGGCCCACGGGTGGTAGTTTGCCAACTCCTGGTCTCACAGCCTATGTTCGGGTTCCATAAGTATATACTTATTGCTTTCCTCATTTGGCAGCTTTATATACACAGATGCTATTCCCTTCATGTAATCAGAAAAAGCACTATGGGCTACCAAAAGAAAAGAAACAATGTTACAGTAATCCTCCTAAGTAGTCAATGTGCTAATTATATTGGTGTTGTATTTGTTAAAATTATATTGAAAATGATAACTTGAGTATACATCAGGCAGTTATTATAACAGTGGAATGCTAATGAGTTAAGATCATCTGTAACCAAGTAGAAATTTATAATAGTAAGGACTCCAATAGGAGAAATTATCTTTTAAACTTACCTTTTCTTCTTAACCATTTCTTTATATCAATGTTGTAAATCCAAAATGAGTATCAGAATCACTTAGAGACTGCTACAGATGGTAAATACATGTAGAAATTCTGATTCAGAAAATCTGGGGATATATGTCCCTGATAGAAAACCACTGCTTTACATTTTATATTCCAAAAAAATTTATGGCTATAAAGAACAATTTTTTTATTTGGCTTCCATGAACTTATATGCCCCAAAATTCCATGTAAAACTTCGTATAAGTTCTGGACAGTACTCCCCCACAGCTTTAATCAGATTCCTAAAGGGCTATGTGATCTGCACTCTAATTCCACATACCCAACTCCAAAAAAAAAAAAAAACACAGAAACTTGGAAGATGATATCGTTTTCTTTAAAATGCTCCTGGGCAGGCCGTAGTGGCTCAGCAGGCAGGGTTCTTGCCTGCCATTCCGGAAACTCGGGTTCAGTTCCCAATGCCTGCCCATGCAAAATAAATAATAATAAAATAAAATGCACCTGAACTTGGTCTTTTAAACCTCCAGCAATTTTCTTGTGTCTTTGGCTTCTCTCTCCCTCTTCTATCTAGATAATCATCTATTTATTTAACTTTTCCTTAGCCACAGGGTTCTAGCTAACTTGGACATTTTCTAGGTCTTTTCTTCAGGGTTATAAGTATATAAGCACATCCTGAAACATCCTAGACTAAAATGATCAATAATAGATTTTTTTCACTTTATCATTTTCCATTAAGAAGAGAAATGAAACAACTTTTCTGATTTCTTGCAATTTATAGATAACTAGTTAGAAGTATATACTATAAAAGATAAAATCTGAGAGTTTGGTACTAGGGAAAAATATATATATGATCAAGTGGTTTTCATATTTAATCTAAAATCACCCTCTATTCTGCTTTTCCCTTTGGCCTGTTTTCCTAATATTTGAATTTTTCCTTTTAGGAGAAATAAAATATTATTACGTCTTCGTGTGCAAAGTATAGAATTGTTGTTATGAAACATCATTCAAAAATTCCATTTTTAATTTTGTCGCATTCGTTTTTCATTTAAGGGACTGCTGCTGAGCCAGTTTCTCAGTCTGCCACTTCTGATTATCAGTGGGATGTTAGCCGTAATCAGCCCTATATCGATGATGAATGGTCTGGGTTAAGTATGTCCTGTTATATTTTTCAGAATTTTCTTTATAGTACCCTGAATTCATGCTTTTTTTTTTTTAATTTTCATCTTAATTTCCCACCTCATGGTAATATATTTTCATGCCCAAAATACTACTTGTAAACTGGTTATTGAATACCTGTAGAATTAAAACTAAACTCATTTTTCATATGATTGAGGCAATATTTAAACATGAAGTGTTCCTGTAGTTGTTTTGTAGTATTACTGGTCTAAAAATGTTTGTCTTAAATGAATGTTCTGTTTTTCCTTCTAGTTTCTTAATAGAATAAATAGAATGTACAGGAATGGTCTTGAATTTATGACACTAAAATTGTGCAGGTTTTTGTGCTGGTGTATAGCTGCTTTCCTAGCCTAATTTCCCATAGAAGCATAGGAAGGTTAAAAGCAAGAGCTATAGAAAACGAAAAACGGAATAAGAATATGGTTTTTTGTTTTAAGAATATGGTTTTTATGTGCAGAAACTAGTTCATAGTATCATCACATAGTTGTGCATACAGCCCCATGATCAAATTTACAACAATTTCATTACTCCAGAAAAGAAATAACAATTTAAAAAAAACCCTAATCCTCCCATCCTCCTTATCCCCACCCTCCTATAGTATTGATTTGATACATTTGTTACTGTTGATGAAAGAGTATTAAAATATTGCTGTTCCTTTTTTGTTTATGGTGTATTGGAGAGGCTGGAGGGAAGTACCTGAACTGTAGAGCTGTGTTCCAATAGCCTTGTTTCTTGAAGATGATTGTATAATGATATAGCTTTTATAGTGTGACTGTGTGATTGTGAAAACCTTGTGTCTGATGCTCCTTTTAACTAGGATATGGACAGATGAGTAAAAAATATGGATAAAAAATACATAATAGGACAAAGGTTAAAATAAATTGAGTATTCGGAAATACTGGTGGTCAGTGAGAGGAAGGGGTGAGGGGTATGGTATGTATACAGAGTTTTTTCTTTTTTCTTTCTTTTTCTGGAATC
>PVIY010014963.1:10266-55229 GCA_004026745.1 Myrmecophaga tridactyla
TCTTGTATTTGGCCTCAAATGCTCCCCTGTAGAATTTCCACCATTTTGGCCTTTGTTTAAAAAAAAAATTTAAAGAATATGTTTTGTTTCTCCAAATAAAATCCTCTGAAGACAGAAACTATCCCTTAGCCTTTTATTTAGTCAGTACCTGGTGCAGTGCCTTTTATGCAAATATTGAGTTGTAATAATGATGATGATAAAGGCAGACATCTTACTAGGTGCCAGGTGCTGTTCTAAGTTCTTTCACATATTATTAACTCATTTAATGCTATGAGGTAGGAATTATTTTTCCCACATTTTCCAAATAAAGAAACTAATGCAAAGAACGGTTGTATAATTTGCCCCATCCACTCAGCTAGTAGAAGTGGTATTCAGACCCTGGTAATCTGGCTCCAGAGTTCATGCTGTTAACTCTGCCTTGATGATGGTTGTAATCATGAAGGTAAGTTTGTAGCACAGTACAGACATTGGTCTGGTGGAAGCAAAATTCTTCCAGATTTCTTTAATTATGATTAATAGGTAATATTGGAAAAGGTAGCTATCGGGACACATTGGTTTTTTCTGTTTTTATTGACCAATCTTCACACACATTGCCAGGGAGATTTTCACCCCTAGGAGTCATGTCCCAGGTAGTAGGGAGGGCAGTGAGTTTACCTGCTGAGTTGGCTTAGAGAGAAAGGCCACATATGAGCAACAAGAGTTTCTCTGAGGGTAACTCTTAGGCATAATTGTAAACAGGCTTAGTCTATCCTTTGCAGGAAGGAATATGTTTTATAGGGGTGAACCCCAAGATTGAGGGCTTAGCCTATTGATTTAGTTGTTCCCACTGCTTGTGAGTATATCAGAAATTCTTCAAATGGGGAAGTCGAACTATTTCCTCCTTTCTCCCCAGTCCCCCAGGGGACCTTGCAAATACTTTTTTATTTTCTGCTCAAATTACTCTGGGGTATATCAGGGCATCATACTAATCTGGACAAACCAACAAGATCTCATGCCCTATTCAAGATTCCATGTACTTAAGGGTGTTCAACTAAACTGACCATACAAGTTGTTTAAAAAAAAAAAAACCTTAAAGAGATGGGGGGAGTGCTAGAGAAGTACTAGCTTGGAAGGTAGATCTGAATTTTATCACTGACTCTAAAATGTAATACCATGTTTGACTGGGGCTTTGTCACTTATCTTGGAATTTGGATTAATTCACCTGTAATATGAAGCAAATAATCTCTCATATCTATTTGCATAAATGGTCGTAATAAGGTAATGAATCAACATAAAACCTCTTTTTGAATTATTATTTTATACAGTCCAAGTTATTACAAGGATGGGTGCACTGTTTGGGAAAAAATAGCTTGTCCATTCTTTAGGAAGAATGATCAGGTATGAGCAGACTAGAATTGAGGAGTGATTGCAGAAACAATAGGAGTGAATGTAGGAAAATAGTGAGTTTTTGGCCTGCTGTGGGTTGAGGCTGAGGAGAACTGAGCAATCAGGGCTCCAGACTTCCCTATTTGAACAGAATAGCACCACTTTTATCTATACTAGGGTTCTTGAACATGAAAAACATGACTGGCTGCTAAAATAAGAGATTGAAACAAAACAAGTATCAATAGAATTCTGTGTTAATCAAAGTAATATGTATCAGGAACACCATCTTCCTCATTTGCTATACTGCCTTGGCATACTTAAGTTCAAAGTTTCTCTTTAACTTCGCTTTCTCTGAATTTCATTTTTTGCCACCAGAAATGCAGCGTGTTTGGTGCTAGTTGAATGTAATGATTCGTTCTCAATCTATAGAATGAATAATTTAGTATTTGAGGTTACTCATTCACGAAGTATATTACATTGTCTTTACCTTTGCAGTGTGAGTTGATTAATATATCGATACTGGTTTGAGGCATAGACATTATCTGACAAAAACACATCGAAAAAACCAATCACTTGAATGTGAGTAAAAGGTTGAGATGACATAGTATAAAAGATAGCATTTGGGCTTACACATTTTATTTATTTATTTTATTTTAATTTGAATAATGGAGTGGCATCCATAATGAAGTAATCGGTTACTTTTGCCCCCTTCTCTTTTTTTTTTTTAACTTTTTTATTATATGATATAACATATATACAAAGCAAAGAAATAAAAAAGCAATAGTTTTCAAAGCACTCTTCAACAAGTAGTTACAGGACAGACCCCAGAGTTTGTCATGGGCTACCATACGATCCTCTCAGATTTTTCGTTTGATCTGCTCTAGAATATAGGAGACTAGAAGGCTTAAATATTTTGTCAACACATTTTTTTTTTAATAATGGCTTTATCGAGATAATAATTCACATACCATACGATTCACCTGTAAAGTGTACAATTCAGTGGTTTTTAGTATTTGGCCACCACAGTCAATTTTAGAATTATTCTCATCACCCCAAAAAGAAACGCCATTTCCCATCTCCCCACCCCCACTGTAGGCAAACACCAGTCTCCTTTCTGAATGGATTTACCTATTCTGGCATTTCGTATAAATGGAAATAATTTTGTTTTTTAAATTATTTTGGTAACATACATGCAACATAAAATTTCCCATTTTAAACATTTTCAAGATACAATTCAGTGACATCGGTTACATTTACAATGTTGTGCTACCATTATCCCCATCCATTAGCAGAACTTTTCCTGTACCCCAAACAGTAAGTCTATGCCTGTTAAGCATTAACTCCCTATCCCCCCCTTCCCCAAGTCCAGCTCCCATGCTTAAATATTTTTTTAAATGTAGGTCTTAACATAACAGATTTCTTGGCCATAAAGGAATGATACTACAATCCCTGAAAAGAATCAGAGTTTGAATAGAACTGTATTCTTATTCTTCCTCCAATATTGAAATAAATGAATATTTGTTATTCATTTATTCAACAAATAAATGAATTAATTGCTATATAGTGAATTGGTTAAAAGCCTGCTTTGAGGACAGCCTACCTGCGTTTGAATCCCAGATCCGTTCCCTATAGGCCAAGTTACATGATCTCTCTATCTCTCAGTTTCCCCAGCTGTAAGGTTAGAAAAACGATAGTTCCCACACACACACACACACAGTTGTTGAGAGCATTAAATAAGTTAATATGTATAAAATATTGAGAACACTACCTGATACATAGTAAATACTCAAGAAGTACAGCTCATGCTGTTGCTGTATCTATTGTTATTCCACTAGGAAGTGGCAAAATTAGCAGTCTGCTCTGTGGGGTTAATTAACATTATCAGTTTAAACACTGGAGAATATCTTTCTAGTGTAATGGTTTTTGTTTTATTAAAGCTAGCGATGAATTAGGTTCTGACATGAAAACATCTGACATCTGTTTTTTTCCAGATAAAAAATATAGACTACCAATGAGATATTTGAACCTCAAAAACATTATTCCACAAGCAAGTTTAATATAGAGACAAATTCTTTACCATTTTGAAATGAAATCTAATATGGTTTTTACTGGCAAACTAATGGGAGAATTTTGAGCAATGAGAAATTACTCTGTTTTTAAATGGGGAAAACTACTTTGAATCATTTTCAGGAGAACTATGTCTAGGAAGTTTATTGGCAAATTAGTCATATGACTTTTAAGAATTATAGGTTGAGAAGTCTTCTGGTGGCAATTCTAGGTTTAGGTGATTGATCAGTTTTTTAAAAAAACAGTTTGACATTCCTTCCAGTCCTAAAGAACACCCAGGGCGTTATATAAGATTCTACAAAGGTTCCATGTACTAGGGTAACTTTGCAGAAACCTACAACCTCCAGATGGGTCCCTAGAACAGAAAAGTCCTCAAATGCAGAGGGACCAGCCTCTCCATAACATCAACTAGTTCCATCCCTCTAGCCCATATTATCGACAATCCCTTCCAACATGAAAAAGCTAGAATAGGCATAACCCAAATGCCCCTAAAGAGTGGAAGAAATACCAAAGGTGATGGTGGAGTTATACAGAGAAGATAGGATTTAACACATGAATACGATTGTTGAACGTTTATATTGATATTTATTTTAGTTTCTAGTATCTTAGAGCAACTAGAAGTAAAAACCTAAAATTACAGAATTGTAACCCATACCAAACACTGAAATCTTTTCTACAACTAATTGTTGCAATGTGCTTTGAAATTTATTGCTTTTTTGTATATGTTATTTTTCACAAAAAAAGTTGACTGTGATGATAAATCACAACTATATGATAGGAAAAATTAATGTAATCCTTGCATTCCATTAAAGAATAAATTTAAAACCTTAAAAAAAAGTTTTGATTCCAGTTAATTTAAAACAAAACACCTAAAATCAATAGACATGTAAAAATCACCATAGACTTTATATATAAAGTCAGTAGTCATCTGTGCTTCCATTAATGTTCTTACAGAAATTAAACCATTGGCTACAGGTGTTTCCCCAAACTTCCCCTAAGCTTTTTACAAAATACACTTATTAAGTACTTTAATTGATTTTTATCCGTTAAGCCCATCTCCTACCATATTTATTAAGAACATTGTTTATATCTTAGTATATTGCCCATTCAGCTGCCACCACCACCCCACCCCTCACTTTTTTAACTTAATTGTTCCTTTTCCAGCAAGAGGCCTTAGAGATATACCCTTATGGACGAGCAATTTTCTGAAACTAAGTTTCTTATTGTGAAATGTAAACAAAATCAATGACCCCTTTGACATTTTAATCTCCTAACATTAGTAATGTTAGTGAATGTTTGATGTAAGATGAGAGGTTATTTCTAGACATCTACTAGATAACTTTATACATTGTAGAAATTATTTATTTCTGCTTTAAGACATACCAGTATATCTTATTGAGAGGTTAATTAGCGTTGTAGGGAAGAAAATTTTAATTATATATGCCTGATGACTTCGAAGCTGGCTTTCTAATGTAAATGTCATCAGTGGTAACAAAAACTGTAGCTGCCAGACAGGCCATGGTGGCTCAACAGGGTGAGTTCTCACCTGCCATGCCGGAGACCTGGATTCGGTTCCTGGTGCCTGCCCACGCAAAAAAAAAAAAACTATAGCTGCCATCTGTTGAGCACTTACTACATTGCCATAACTATTTTACATGTATCTCATATGGTCGTGTCAACAATCCCATTAAGTTGGTACATGGCACACTAACCTAAAATTGTGAAATTGTAACCCATACCAAACTCTGAAATCTGTTGTACAAGAAACTTAACCAAAATTGCAGTTAATAAATGGTAGAGAAATATTCAGATTTAGATAAGCCCATTCTCTTAATCTCACTGTATAACAGTGATTGCACATACCTACTCATGGTTGCAGATTTCCCTTTTGTAGCACATTTCACATTTTGAATTAGTTTAGTTTTTCCCACACTAGACTCTAAATCCTTGCTTATCTTTCAACCTCTCCCTGTCCTCTACTGAATTAACCCTCATCTTTCTTTTTGTACAGTCCTCTCTGACACAGTCTTTAACTGTGTACTTAATTATCTTTTCACTTAACTTTCTCCATCCCCAAATAGACATGAGCTTCATGTGGGGAGGGATTATATCTTAGTCAGTTTTCTATCTCTGACAGCTACCTAGCTTAAGTCCTAGCTCATAGTAAATACTTAAAAGGGTTGAATAGATGTAATTCTTGTGATTTTACTATTAACGTATATCTATTATTAATGTATTTTCTACTTCATATAAATTTACAGTCATACTGTATGAGCAATTTTGTGTAAATATTTTTTCTGTGCACATTTCCCTAAGTCATTACATACTTTTCCAAAGCATAAGACTTTAAAACTTTATGAGGAGATATCAAAACATTTTCCCTTTAAAAAAAATAAGAGTCCACCTGGAAAAAATAAGAATGACAAAAGAAAATAAAAGAACAGTGTTGCAGACAAATTTATCCTTCTAAATACTAAAATATTTACATAGTTTTATTATGTATGGCACCAGCCTAGGAATAGAACAATGGAATAGAATAGAAATTCCAGTTACAGGCTGAAGTGTATATGAAATAATTTTTTATATGATAAAAATGACAGTTAAACATTCGGGGTCAGTTTAGCAGAATTAGGTCAACTTGTTAACCATTGGAAATAAAACCTAATCTTGTCATTTTAAACCAATGCAAATGAAACTTCACTGTAAGTAATTATTACAGGAGTGTATTTGAGAGTATATGATATACATTGAGCAGGGAGGAAGAATTAACTTTGAGAGCTATTTATTGTGCTGGGGTAAAACCAAATGATGTTTTCTCTTTTAGAATAAGTCAATGATAACTTCCTAAAGGGAGTAGAACTCTTTGCCTCCTAGAGTGAAAGAAAGGGATTTAGAAGTCTAGAATAAAAAGTCATTCTTGAGAATAGGGTAGATGATGTCCTGAAAGTGATTCAGATACTTTGGAATGATTGGATAAAAGTAACATTAAATAATTTGGAAAATGTAAGAGTATATAACAGGTTAAGTTATAAGAAGGAAAAGAAAAAAAAGAATGTATACATATTCCTTCATTGCTTGGTGAATTTGAAGAACCTAACCTTAAAAGTTTACAAGGAGAGGAAATGGTGGGGCTTGTAATTTTGGCACTGTTGTTAAAGATCGACAGTTCAGTATCCTAGATAATAAATTAATTGCAAAATGTTGAAATAACCAGGGCGAAAAATTGATGAGGCCCTAAACCAAGTTAGAGATTGATAGTGAAAAGAAAGCAAATTCAGGAGATTTGTAACAAATCTAACAGAAGAATGGAAGTTTAACACAAAAGTTTTCTGGAGTTTCCTAGAATTTCCATTTAAATCAACCATACAGTATGCCTGGTGGATGTTGAATAAAGATTTTTACCATCATTTTATGGTTTTCTGACCTTAAAATTTGCTTGGGAAAAAGAAGAGTTTAAAATTTTAGCTTAGTTCAATGTAGGTGAAAATTTTCATTTTTTGTATTTTAGTTTATGACAGAGAAGTGATGGCTAATTCCCACTTATGAATTTTAGATGGTCTTTCTTCTGCTGATCCCAGCTCTGATTGGAATGCGCCAGCAGAAGAGTGGGGGAATTGGGTCGATGAAGAAAGGGCTTCACTTCTAAAGTCCCAGGAGCCAATTCTTGGTGATCAGAAGGTAAGAAAAGGGATTGGTGGGTGTGTTTTAGAAAGTGATATATTTCTTAATTATTAATGATTATTATATTCCTTTATCACGCAAGGGCATGGTAATGCTTTTTGTGTTTCCTACCCTTAATCTTTGAAGCATATGGTTCATGATTTACCTTTTTTGATGCAGAGGACTTTCATCCTTTCCCATAGCTTTATTTCTCTGTGTACCCAACTGTCCAACTGTGTTAGAATTCTTTTTAGGAGATAGAGTGGGAATGGAATTGGAAATAGATATTAAGACTCTTAAAAATCGATGGTCTTTTATTTTTTAAAATCTAAAATAAATTTGCCAAAGTATCAACATTGTTAATTCTCAGGTAGTACACAGGTGTTTGTGATATTCTCCATACTTTTACTATTTTGAAATTTGTGGAAGGAATACCTCCCCAAAAGAAAGGGAGGGGATACTTACCTGGTAGAGGAGATACCATGATCACAAAGGTGGTTTTCCCGGGGCGAGGCTTATCCATTGCACTCCAGATGTGCTGACCCCTGCGATTTCCCCAAATGTGGGAAACTCGACTGCATAATTTGTGGTAGGAAAAAAAAACGAAAGTGAGGGAAGAAGGGGCTTCTCGTGACACAGCTACAATGTTGTAATTCATAGCCTCATCTCTTTGAATTGAGTTAAAAGATGATGTGGAATTGATTTCAAACTACTACTTATTAACAGAAATATAATGCTTTGCTATGGAAACTGACCGATTAGAGTCCTTATGACCCAAGTATCCTTAGGATGCATCTATTCGTATTTTAATCTTTAGTTACTGTGGAACTTTAGTGAAAACTTCTGTGGAAGTTTCTCCACAACTGGCAGCCAGCTTGGACAGTTCCCCCAACCTACCGGTAAATTCTGTAATCCAAATATTTGTTCATGAGATCTCCAAAATCACCTGTGGTGTTTAGCAGAGAAACGGCAATTACCCATATTGTCTCTTATACTCTGGAAATCTAGGCTGTCATCTGTGCAAAATAAGCAAAAAACATGTTCCATGAAAATGTTTCTTCACAGGGTTTATGGGAAGAAATCTCAGTAACAGTACTAATTCACTAGATATTTTTCTGTCACGCAGATTCTTTTCAGTGACATTTCTCTTGAAATTTTTTTAAATAAAACTTTATTTTTAAATAATTATAGATTTACAAGCAGTTATAAGAAATAAGACAAGAGGTGTGCCCTGTACAGGACTTTATCTAACAGTTATCCCAATGATAACTGTAGTACAGTCTCACAACCCAGATATTGGCATTGTTGCAGTCAAGATACAGAGCATTTCCATTACCCTCATGCTACCTTTTTTAAAGCCACACTACCTTCTCCCATTTCCACCCCTTCATAAACCCTATCAATCAGTAATCTGTTTCCCTATTTCTATAATTTTGTCATTTCAGGGTCATTCTATGAATGGTTATAGTATATAATCTTTTGAGGTTGCTTTTTTTTCATTCACTAGTTAAACCATTAGTTCTGGAGATTAATCCAAATTGTATGTATCACTAGTTCATTCTTTTTAATTGCTGAGTTGTATTCCGTGGTCTGGATTTATTTATTGTTTTTCTGTTTGTTTTTTATAAATTCTTTTTTAAATTTAACAACATACAAAAACAAACATTCTTACCATATGATTATTCCATTCTTGGTATAGAATCAATAACTCACAGTATCATCACATAGTTGTATATTCATGACCATGATCATTTCTTAGAACATTTGCATCAATTCAAAAGAAGAAATTAAAAGAAAAAGGAAAAAAAGCTCATATATACCATACCCCTTACCCCTCCCTTTCATTGATTGCTAGTATTTCCATCTACCCAATGTATTTTAGCCTTTGTTTCCCCTATTTTTTTCTATACCCCTTATCACTCCCTTTTATTGATCACTAGCATTTCAGTCTACTAAATTTATTTTGAGTTTTGTTCCCCCTGTTATTTTAATCCTTATGTTTTACTCATCTGTCCATACCATAGATAAAAGGAGCATAAAGCACAAGGTTTTGGGCCACGGTGGCTCAGCAGGCAGGAATGCTTGCCTGCGATGCCAGAAGACCCGGGTTCGATTCCCGGTGCCTGCCCATGTAAAAAAATTAAAAAAAAAAAAAAAAAAGTCACACAGTCACATTGCAAAAGCTATTATCATTATACAGTCACCTTCAAGAAACATGGCTACTGGGACACAGCTCTACGTTTTCAGGCAGTTCCCTCCAGCCTCTCCAATATACCTTAACTAAAAAGGTGATATCTATATATAATGCGTAAGAATAACCTCTAGGATAATTTCTCAACTCTGTTTGAAATCTCTCAGCCATTGACACTTTATTTTGTTTCATCTCTCTCTTCTGCCTTTTGGTCAAGAAGATTTTCTCAATCCCTTGATGCTGAGTCCCATCTCATTCTAGGATTTCTGTCCCACATTGCCAGGAACATTTATACACCTGGGAGTCATGTCCCATGTACAGAGGGGGAGGGCAGTGAGTTTGCTTGTTGTGTTGACTGAGAGAGAGGCCACATCTGAGCAACAAGAGGTTCTCTGGTTTATGTACTGTTGAAGGACATCTGGGTGGTTTCCAGTTTTTGGCTATTATTGTGGTAGTTATTTGTGTGAACATAAATTTATTTCTTTGGGATAAATGCTTTAGGAGTGCAAGTGCTGGGTCATACAGTAGAGACATACTCAGTTTCTTAAGAAACTGGCAAACCATTTTCCAGAGTGGCTATAATATACCATTTTACATTCTCATCAGCAGTGTATGAGTAATCAATTTCTCTGCACACTTGGCAGTATTTGGCAGCATCACTTTTTTTTAGCTGCTTATAGGTGTGTAGTGCTAACTCATGGTGGTTTTATTTGGTATTTCCCTTACAGCTAATGATGTTGAACATCTTTCCATGTGCTTTTTGCCATCTGTATATCCTCCTCAGTGAAAAGTCTATTCATGTCATTCGCACAGCCCAGTTTTCTAATTGGATTGTTTGTTTTTTTACTTTTGTATTTTGAGTGTTTATTTTTTTAATATATTCTAAGATGCCAATCTTTTGTTAGATATATTTTCTCCCACTCTGTAGCTTGTCATTTTATTTTTTAAACAGGGTCAATTTCAATGCAAGTAGCTCTGCTACTTTTTGTTGATTAGAGAAGTTGTAGGTTTACAGAACAGTCATACATAAAATACAGGTTTCCCATAACATCGCTCCACCCCAGCACCTGGAACATTTGTACATATGTTGCAATTGATAATAGCACATTTGCATGATTAAACTATTAATTAAAGGCCATGGTTTAACTTAAGGTTCACTGTTCATGTAGTGAGGCTCCGTGGATTCTTTTTAAAAAAATTTTTATTGTGTTACCATATATACCATCTAACATTTTCCTCTTTAATAATTACATTCAGATATATATTTTAGTTCTGTCAATTGCATTCACAATATTGTAAGTAGCTCTGCATTTAAACTCCAAAATAAAACAGAATAATTATCTACCCATTGAATTTTTGAAACACTGGTGTTTTGTCCAGCTCTCTATTTGATCTTGTAGTGAGTGATAAAAGACATAAGAAAAACTGATGTATCATGAACAGTAGGAGAATGAAGGTGCGTGAACTTTATTAATTTTTTAAGTAATTTTAGATCAGTTTTATTACTTGATACTAATTCTTATTTAAAATTTAGGGAATAAACACTGAACCTAAAGAATGAAATTTTTTCCTTAATAGCTATCTGAATTATAAAATTTAATCTATAGATTAACTATAAAATTTTATGTTTTACATCAGGTTTCGGATGAAGATAAGGAGAAAGGAGAGGGAACTCTTTCAAGTGGGAAATCTAAAAAGAAAAAAAAGAAAAAGAAGAAGCAAGGTGAAGATAGCTCTCCTACACAGGTAAAATTATCAAAATCATAAGCATTAAGCACCTATTGCTAAAAATGTGAGAAGATAAGATGCAGATGCTTAGTAGAATATGTAAAGATAGTACAAGACCTCAAATTAAATTGAAAGGGATTTTTTTTAATGACAATGTTCTAAAGAATTTATACATCATAATAAAAATATCATTGTTCTGTTTTTATAAATAAAATTCCATATTGCTCAGATGCATTTTTTAACTACATGAAATGGTTAAAATGGAAAAGGAGGTACAGTATTCACGCATATAGAAATTCCCTTTGAGTAAATGGAAGGTAACAACATTTAGCACAGTTGTTTTTTTTTCACTTTTTTGTTGTATAATATACAAAGCAAAGAAATAAAACAATAGTTTTCAAAACTCTTCAACAAATGTTACAGGACAGATCCCAGAGTTTGTCATGGGCTGCCATACCATCATCTCAGATTTTTCTTTCTAGCTGCTCCAGAACATAAGCAGAAATGAATATTTTTTCATCATCACAATTGACTTGTGAGTGTATGTGTGTAAAAAATAAAATATATACAGAAAAGCCATAAATTTCAAAGCACAGCGCAACAGTCGTAGAACAGAATTCAGAGTTTGGTATGGGTTACAATTCCACAATTTTAGGTTTTTACTTCTCACTGCTCTGAGATACTGGAGACTAAAAGAACTATCAGTATAATGATTCAGCAGTGATACTTCTCTACATAACTCCGCCATCACCTTTGATCTTTCTCCCGCTCTGTAGTGGTATTTGGGCCATGTCCATTCTAACTTTTTCATGTTGGAAGGAGCTGTCAATAATATAGTGAGGGGGACAACCAAATCAACAGGCCAAGCCCTCAATCTTGGGGTTTGTCCCTATGAAACTTAACTCTGAAAGGATAGGCTAAGCCTACCTAAAATTAGGCCTAAGAGTCACCCCCAGAGAACTTCTTTTGTTGCTCAGATGTGGCCTCTCTCTCTCTCTCTAAGCAAACTCACTGCCCTCCCCTTCCATGTGGGACGTGACTCCCGGGGGTGTAAACCTCCCCGGCAGTGTGGGACAGAAATCCTGGGATAAGCTGGTACTCGACATCAAGGAATTGAGAAGATCATCTCGACCAAAAGGGAAAAAGAGAAATGAGACAAAATAAAGTGTCAGTGGCTGAGAAATTTCAGTCAAGAGGTTATCCTGGAGGTTATTCTTATGCAGTAAATAGCTATCCCCTTTTTAGTTCATGGTGCATTGGAGTGGCTAGAGGGAGTTGCCTGAACTGTAGAGCTGTGTTCCAGTAGCCATGTTTGTTGAAGATGATTGTATAATGACACAGTGTGTGATTGTGAAACCTTGTATCTGATGCTCCTTTTTTTATCTAGGGTATGGATAGATGAGTAATAAATATGCATTGAAAAAAATAAAAAATGGGAACAAAGGTTAAAATAAATTGAATAGATTGAAATACTAGTGGTCAAAGAGAGGGAGGGGTAAGGGGTATGATACATATGAGTTTTTTTCATTTTTCTTTCTTTTGCTGGAGAGATGCAAATGTAAAAAATAATTATCATGGTGATGAATGCACAACTATGTGATATTATGAGCCCTTGATTGTACACCATGTATAGAATGTTTGTATGTTAAGATGTTTGTTAAAGTTTGACAATAAAAATATTTATTAAAAATAATAATAATACGGGGTAGGGAAATGGAACTAACTGATGTTCTGGAAAGGCTGGCCCCTCTAAGTTTCAGGACTTACCTGGTCCAAAGATGATGTGGAGAATGTAGTTTCTGGAAAGTTACCCTAGTGCATGGGACCTTTGTAGAATCTTATATATTGCCCTAGTTGTTCTTTAGGATTGGGTGGAATAGTTTTGGTTGGGGGTTAGCAAGTTATGATAGGTAGCAATATTTAACTGAAGCTTATGTAAGAGTGACCTTCAGAGTATCCTCTCAACTCTATTTGAACTCTCTCAGCCACTGATACTTTATTAATTACACTTTTCCCCCTTTTGGTCAGGATGGCATTGTTGCTTCCATGGTGCCAACGCCAGACTCATCCCTGAGAGTCATATCCCACCTTGCCAGGGAGACTTTCACCCTCATTTAGCACTATTTTTAAAACCATATGCATAGAGGTGGTCTTTCACTTGACTCTAATTTGGTGTTACTAAACTTAATGAAAATCTTCATATTCTTTATTATATAACCATGTCACTAATTGTTTTCATTCTTTTAAATGTAGGAGGTAGGGAGCCAAAATCTCTAGAGGGGGTACCTAAATGCTAATTTTCCTTCCTGCTATTCTTCTTAGAAAAAGTTTTTGCATTACTTCTTAAGGAAATATGTATTCAGTTCTTTTTTGATGTAGATAGCATAACCTGACAGCATAACCTTTCATAAATGAAGATGATAAATATCCAGTGTCAATAATTTTTTTCAGTAGTAATAATGGATGATCATTAAGATTAACTTGGCTGAAATCAAAATAGATATGAGAAACTAAATCTCTGTAATAAATGTGCCTTTCTTGTTAGCTAGAGCAAGCTGATAAGAAGTGTTGGTGACAACTGTCCTTTGTTGAATAAGACTATCTGAAATCCATTTTAGCCAAGCTTTTTCTTGGATTTCTGTGACTTGAAATATGATCTTTACTAATACTGCTTTTCTGGATTGTGGGTTTATTGAGTTGCTTTTAAGATAAATTTTGTGGGCTATTTTTGCTCTGAAATTTTCAACTTATTGGCAAAGATTAACATGAAAAGTTCCTTTGATATTCTGGTAGTCCTTTAAAAAAGGTTTCATCTGTCTAAAAAATATTTATAGTAGATAAGTGCACAAGTTTTAGAGTCAGACCTATATTCAAATTCCAGTTCTGCCGTTTACTAGTTGTTTTTGTTTTTTACCTTAAACAAGTTACTTAACTGCATAGGTTGCTTTGAGAATTAAATGAGATATCTATACAATTCTGCACAGAGTAGCATGCAGTATCCTAACCATAAATGCTTGTGGTTTGCCACATTTGGAATTTGTTCATTTTTTAGTAAAGTCCTTTTTGGGTTTTGGCATGTAGCTGGTAGGGTTCTTTGCTATTAGAGTTCAGCTTAGGATATAAATAAACTGATACTTTCTGACTATACTGATTGCAAATCTTATGTAGCATACTTCCAAAGCCCTGGGAATTACTTGTTCCACTTAAATTCATAGCAAAATTTTTAATCACTATCTAAGCTCATTAACATCATGAACAAATTTCATAAAAAGTATTGGAAGGAATTTTTTTTTTTTTTTTTTTTTTTTTTTTTTTGGGCATGGGCAGGCTCCAGGAATTGAACCTGGGTCTCCGGCAAGGCAGGTGAGAATTCTGCCAGCATGCCACCATTGCCTGCCCTGGAAGGAAATTTTTAAGATCATCTTAGCCAGTTGTTTAAAAGAACAATGATTTATATGTATGGATTTGCTAAAGAACAGTACAAGTCACGATAAGTCTATTAAATCTTTTCTAGTTTATATTTATTTCCCATATCTAAAGTTGAAACTTTAAAGTCTAAAGGACAGAATAGAAATGTTAAAGCTTGGATAGAACCTTAGAAATTATCTGGGCAGTTTTGTTTTATACTTGGGGAGACTGAAGCTCAGGGAAACTTAAGTGATTTGTCCCTTATATTTATATAGCTAGCATGACCAAAATTGGAATTCCCTGCCATTGCTCCTTCTACTATGTAAGCTTAATTTATCTAGAAAATTCAGTTATTATATAAGCATTTCATTCCTTGGAAAAGTCATTAAGTGAAATGCTATTTTTAAATTTTAAACTATCAACTAGTTCACTGTGTACATTTTTCTTAATAGAAGAGATACTAATTTAATTTATTCTGTTTGAGTTGGTTTAGTAAATTAGAAAGGTTCCCATTTTCGTGTGTGTGTGTGTGTGTGTGTGTGTGTGTGTGTGTGTGTGTGTTTTAATTTACGGTTGGTTTAAATCCCCAGGGAAAGCAGGGGTGATATATATACAAACATATATATGAATTATAAATCTTCAAATAATTATTTTTATATACTCCTTTAAGCTGTTTAGACAGTTTCTGAAATACAGTTATTTTCATGGGATATCTTCTGGGCACTAGTGAAACAAGCCAAACAGGTTTTCCTTTGTACAGAATGAGTGATTTATATCATCTAACAAAATACTTTTCTCTGTAGGACACGGAAGAATTGGAAAAAGAGATTAGAGAAGAGCTTCCAGTGAATACCTCTAATAAAGTCCGTCCAAAACAGGAAAAAACTTTTTCTTTGAAGACCATAAGTACTAGTGATCCAGCTGAAATACTCATCAAAAATAGCCAGGTAATTTTTTTTTATATTTAAGAAATAAAGTGTTCCTAGATTGTAAGCTCTTACAGCAGTCCATATTTATTCAGGGGGTGTACATGTTAATTCTAAATTCTCAGATACTGAGCTGTTTGTATACATGGTCTTTCCCAGAAACTTCAAGTATTTATGTGACACCTGAGTCTCAGAGTTAGAGCTCTAAAGTTATAAAAGTCAGCAGTACCCCATACAGGAACTGTTTAAAAAGTTGTAAAGGTGATCAGACAGCAAGTAGAGATAGGAATGAAGCTAATCTGGGTATATCAGAAGACTGGATAAAGGATGATATCATCCATATTTTAAAACTTCAATTTCTGTGTGAGACTAAGAAGGGAGAAATGTTTACTTGGTGCAAAATTTATATTTTGACTAGTACATTTCCTGATTTAACTTGTATGGTCAGTTTAATTAAACACCATAAGTACATGGAATCTTGAATAGGGCGTGAGATTTTGTTGGTTTATTCAGGTTAGTGTGATGCCCCAGTAAATCCCAGAGTGATTGGATGTTGAATAAAGAAGTATTTGCAAAGTCACTCCCTTGGGACAATGGGGAGAAAGGAGGAAATATTGAACTTCCCCATTTGGAGAATTTCTGATATTCTTGCAAGCAGTGGGGACCACCAATTCAATAGGCTAAGCCCTCAATCTTGGGATTCACCCCTATGAAACTTATTCCTACAAAGAATAGGCTAAGCCTACTTAAAATTAGGCCTAAGGGTCACCCCCCAGAGAACCTATTTTGTTGCTCACATGTGGACTTTCTGTCTTTAAGCCGACACTATAAGTGAACTCATTGCCCTCCCCCCACTACATGGGACATGACTTCCAGAGGTGTAAATCTCCCTGGCAGTGTGGGTCAGAAATCTGGGATGAGCCAGGACCTAGCATCAGGGGATTGAGAAGACCTTCTCAATCATAAAGGGAAAGAGAGAAATGAAACAAAGTGTCAGTGGCTGAGAGCTTTCAAACTGAATCAAGAGGTTATTCTAAAGGTTATTCTTAAACATTATATAGATATCCTCTTTTTAGTTTATGGTGTATTGGAGTGGCTAGAGGGGAGTACCTAAAACTGTAGAGCTGTTTCAGTAGCCATGTTTCTTGAAGATGATTGTATAATGATACAGCTTTTACAATGTGACTATGTGATTGTGAAAACCTTGTATCTGATACTCTTGTTATCTAGGGTATGGACAGATAAGTAAAAAATATGGATAAAAAATAAATAATAGGGGGAACAAAGGTTAAAATAAGATAAAAAAAAGTGTTGACAACTGGAGAATTGTATCATAACTAATATTTTATATAACCACTATGCTAAGCATTTTAAATACACTAATTCTCACAACAACCTCAAGAGAAAGGTAAGATAATTATGAAAATAAAGCTAGAGAAGTTGAATAACTTGCTCCAAGTCACAGAACTGTTAATGGCAAAACCAGAGGCCACCCTACTATATTATCTCCTATTAAATGTCGAGTCATACAAAGGGATAGCTGGCTTAGAAAAAAGTGATTGGTCACATTTTCCCCAAAGCATGCATATGATACAACTATAGTTCACCCTCTAACAATGTTTAGAACTTGGTGGCAGGTTCTCGAATTATGTGCCTTATATAGAAAATATTGGTGTATGAGATGATGCACATACCGTGGTTGTCTTCAAAATCTGGTTTCTCATTGGGCACATTGAAATATTTTAAATTATATTTGAGTTGCATGGTTCATCTATTAACTCGTTCAAAAAAATTTATTGCAAACCTACATGCCACATGCTAATTAAGGTGCTGGAGATACAGCAGAGAACCAAAAAAAAACAAAAACCCATACCCTTTTAGAGCTTACATCCTTAAACTGCTTTAGATAAGAAACTGAGTTCATCTCCAATTGGGAAAAATAGTCTGTAGCAGTCTTGTTGGTAAAACAAACTCATAACCATATTTCCTGTTTGAATTTGATGCTTTTTAAAAATTCTCTGAGAGTGTTTTGATATAAAAGGATGCAATCTCAGTGTCTGTGTAGGTTTAGTGGTAGAACTACAAAAGTTCATTTGACTTTGTGATGTTTTACGTAAGTCATTTTCAGAAACTATCTCATAAAGCATATTTTGAGCCTTTTTGTATTATTTAAAATAGATTAGTGAGATGTAGAACAGAGGAAAAAAGGAGATTAAAAATGAATAGTAAAACTCTGGGTTATGAAATAAATACGGGCAACATTAAGAAAGAGAAACAGAAATACAGTTCCAGATACCTTACCTAGGCAGAAGGATGCCTAGTAGTTACCTGAGATCACACAGCTTCCTCCTCTTATTTCCTTTCCCATTGTGCTTTCAATCCTAAATCTGGCCCATGGTTAAAGGACTTTATGGAACCTGGAAAAATAAGGGGAAAGGAAATATGTACCCATGTTTCTATGTTCAGAATGTAATGATCACAGGTAAAGCTCTACAGGGTGAAGTGATTGTCTACTCAGCTGTTACAGCCTCAAAGCACTCCAAATATTGGATGTTTTTCCCTTAACATGGCCCCGATCATTCATTAGCAGTAATGAATGCCTCACTGAGACAAATCAGTTTACTTCCTTCCTGTTCCCAGGTTTGGAAGGAGAAACAAGGCTCAAGAATCCATTTTTACTTCCATACTGAAGGTTTGGACCCAAGTTTTATTAATAGAATAGATAGCTCTAGTCTTTTGTGTAGACTTTATCTTTTCCCTTGGGTAGGAAACTAAAGCTATTGCTGCTGCTATTTGAGACATATCCTCAATGCCCGTCCCTGCCTCTTGGGAAGGAGAAAAGGGGGTATCACCTATTGGTAGTCAAAAATTAGCTGTTTTCTCTTTGTCTTTCATATGTAAAACTTTTGAGAAGTTTGAAGTTGTAGGAGATGTACAGAACCATTGAATCACTAATACATAAACAGTTGTGCTCTTTCTAGTGAAAAAGAGAAATGAAAAATTTGATGAAATAGAAAGAATTATTTACTTCTGTTTAAGAGTCCATAGACATTTTATAATTTTATACCCTCACCCATTTTTATCTGTTTTTGAATACGATGGTAAAGCTATATTTGGTTATATCAGTAGAGGGCAGACATGAGTTGTAGTGCTTCTGCTTGACAAGTTACTTGGAAACCATCTTAGTATTTACTTCCTACTAAAACACCTCTTAATATATGTTTAATTTTATTTGAATTTTTTTCAACAACAACTAAGATTATTTTATTCCAAAATAGCCTATCAAGACTCTTCCATCCGCTGTGTCTAATGAGCCATCTGTAATTTCATCAAAAAGTGATTCTGATAAGAGCCCTTCCCAAGTGCCACCAATGGTACAAGAGACAGATAAATCCAAGTCTAATATTAAGCAAAATAGTGTGCCTCCTTCACAGAGTGAGTGATCTTCATTTTTTGTTCTTTTGTGTGTTTTCTGTACTATTCACATTTTTCTTGTGTATTAAGATTCTAATTTTAGAAGTCTAATGCTTTGATGTATCAGTTCTTCCTTTGTATGCCAAGGCTAGATTATTTGGAATCGCGGGGACCAAGGAGCTAAAATGATTAAAGGGAAGAGTAGGTAGCCAAGGATATAGAGAAGGACTTCATACCTGCTTATCTGTTTGGTCCCTCTCCCTTTTTTGTGCACATGTTCTTGAGGTTGCAGATTATTCTGTGCTTTTTTTCTCTTTGTCTCTCTTCAGCTACCTTTAGTATCCATTTCACCCATTTTCATGTCTGTTGTTAGGTTGAGCCATGTTAAATGGTGGTTTTTCTAGGTCAAAACTGGTTGTATATTAGCAGTTCCATATGATTAAACCGAGTAATATGTTGGTATTGAAAGAAAAGAAGGAAGGCAGATATAAGATAACTTAAAAACATGTTTCTAGGACCTGAAAACTTGAACATAAAATGTGAAGCACTGTTGGTGAATTTGAAACCAATTCATTGTTATTGGTTTTAAATTATTGAGATGCAACTGTACTTACTATCCTCCTAACTTTTTTCTCTGTTTTCTTTTTCTTTTCTTTTCCTTTTTTTTTTTTAAAGCCAAGTCTGAAACTAGCTGGGAATCTCCCAAACAAATAAAAAAGAAGAAAAAAGCCAGACGGGAAACGTGAATATATTTTTCCTGAGTTGGACATGTGTTTGCAAACACTGTCTTGAAGATTATGCTGTTTATGCAATAATTTGTGAACATGTACAGAGTTTTATATAAATTGCAACCAATTTTTAAAACAAAACTGTGAACACAGCCACCATAAAAATGGAATCAAAGGAAAGTTAATTTATGAAATTAAAAAGTCAGCAGAATATACTCTAGTGCTGGAAGACACTTGGGAAAGTCAATTTAACAAGAACGATCTTAATTTAAGAATATTACCCTGGTTTTACAACAGTGCCCTGTTTACAACAGATTGTGCCCTATCTCATCTGCAACTGAGGAATAAAGGATTCTGATTAGAAGAAGGGTTGCCTACAAATTAGTAGGTACTTCTTGGATCTTATGCACAGAACTTGTACCATTTAAATCTGTTTTATGCTTAAATCAAAGTGCTTTGATCAAATGCATAATCTGCCATATATTTACATATTTGTTGGTAGCAGTTTGTATTAAAAGAATCACAAGTGCAAATAAAAAGTCATTTATCATTTGTTTAACTAAATTGTCATGGTTTAGTTTACAGTTTATAAAAGTTCTTAATTAAAACATTGAAGATGCAGTTGACACTTATGGCTTATGAAGTTATTTTTGATAGTCTTACATTACTTGAATTGTTCAAAGTATAGTATATTTTAAATTAAGAAAAGTATGTATTTGTTTTATACTTTTAAGGTTCAGACTCACAATGCTCTTGTTTATAATTTGAAAACTTTTAGGCAAAATCAACTTATGTCTTCTTTCCCTAGTAATTACTGTTTTTCAGTGTCAACTCTTCTTAGTTACTGTTAATTTTTTTACTATAAAAATGAACTCATTCACAAACTAGTTATACAGACAGAACTTTGAGATTTGATGGAGAACAAAAAACTAGCATCAGACAGCTTTAATTGACATTGTCAAGACCTCCAGTTATCAGGAATACATTTTTTTACTGCCTTAACCTGTAGTGTGTAGAAAATGCATCAATTTCTTGAAGGGAATTAGTGTTTTTATAAGAATTTTCATGTAATTATTGCAATCATGGTCAAATAAGGAACATTTCCTGCTTGAAATTGTTTTGATTAAAATGATGTGAGATGTTTCACCATTTTCAGGCACTGTGTAATTCTATCGTAATAAACTGGCAGGTATCTTTGCAACTATAAATAGTGCATGCTCAGCCATGTACACTGTAAATAGCCTTTACCAAACGTGTTTGACAAGGACCATAATTAACATCACTTAGTGAATTGTGATAAAGAAAAAAAAAGCCATGATTTATTTGATGTGATTGGCTTAATTGTTTTTATGTGGCACCAAGAATGAAACTGTTTAACAGCTGTAACCAATGGTACTGATATCATCCAATGTTGTCTTTATTATATTTGATTGTGGTTTGATAGTATTGTCAGACTAGGAAAGCTAAAGAAACAAAATGGTTTTAGTTTTGCTGAAGACTGGCCTTATTAATGACAGCTTTCCTAACAAGCATTTATTAACTTTTATACAGGTGTTAACATCTGTTTCAGGAACATGGCAGTATGTTTACATGTCAGAAGTTTTGTTTAATTCAATGATATTTCTAAGTTGATTTGTTTAAATAAATTCAGCAAATGGATAGCATTGTTTTATTTGCTTCTATAAGGGGGTAATAATAGCTAAAGTGCCAGGAGTGGATTTCTTCAAATGACTTTTATTCTGTTAGCTATTTTATATAGGTATTTCCTAAGTAGAACCAAGGATTCATGAGTTTGCCAGCACTTTGTAAAGTATCACAAAGGCATAATTGATAGGGAATCTGTTTAATTTTGGAATGTGCCAAAAGGTCTATGCTTAAAAAATCTAATTGAACTCTCTCAACTCTACCTCTACCATTTCTTTATCTTAGAATTCTGTTGGCTATGGCAAATACCGGAATTTCTGTTTCTCCGGTTTAGTATTTCCCCTTTCAGTCACCTACAACAGGTGGTAGAAGCACCACCGTTTGAGGAGAAATGTATTGTGGAGATGGAGAAATACATTGCTAAATTGGGGTGGATTCAGTATGGAGATTCCTCCATCCATTCCCTCTGGCTCAAGAGCTAGGGTGTTGATTTTGTGTTTTAAGGGAGAGCAGCTATACGAGTGATAAAATTGAGTTCCTTCTCTTTTACATGGATGAGGTGCAAACTCTCTTCCTCAGTAAAGTATAATTGTTCAATGCTCTTTACCATTCCATAAGATCTTTTTTGTGAAATCAAAGCTGTTTCTGGCATCTGAACAGAACTAATTTTCAGTCATCACCTCAGGGCACTAAAATCAAGGTAGTGATTCAGAGAGGAGAGGGGGGCTTTTGTGCCTTAGTGGCTAGATAGATGCTTTGTGAACTTTAAAAAGGGAAATAACTGACACCTTCAGACTTTGTCTGCCCTGGAGGGATTCTTGTTCCTATTAGAAAACAAAGCTTCCTACAGAAACCACTCAGAAGTCTCCCTAAGCCTGGTCTGTCTCCACATACGAATGGAAAAATCCTTCCCTTTCCTGGAGCCAAGAGTAATGGCATAGGGTTTCCCAGACTGGAATCCTACCTACCTATACCCTGTATTGAGCCAAACAACAGTTGAGAGAGTCCAAAAAAAAAGTATTGAAATAAAGTGTCATTAATGTAATTTACCATGTTTACTTTGTGCATGAATTTTATTGGGGGGAGGGTTAGAAATAATTCATCTGAATTTAATGGTATTATTTCATAGCCTAATCTGGTTTGTAGTGGGGTCAAAGATACTGCAGGGCAATATTTAACTACAGAGCTTAATTCTTAATTTAAAAAATAAGTCCTCTATAAATATACTGTGAAATATCTTTCAAAACATAGAATTTAGGTTTAAGATGTCTTATATTTTCCTGTAAACTTATTGCACAACTGGAATTACTTTCCAAAACTTAGGGAATGCAAATATGTTATTTGTAAAATGCTTTCAGTATTGTAAATAAAACAAACCATTTTTGTTTAAATTGCTCATTACAATTCTCTTATGGGAAAGGACTTGGTTATTTTGCATCCTAAACTAGTCTAATGACGATTACTTTTTAATGTTTTTTTTTTTTCTAAAACTATAGGTGCACCTGCAGGCTTTATCTCTGGGAAATCAAATCTTTGGAGTTGAACCCCTCTTAAAATGTCCCTTTTTGTGGCACACAAGTGCCCAAGATCTCCATCTTTGCCTTATGTCATTTTAGCAGTACATGTCATTTGCTACTAGCTGCAATATATCATTTGCATGTAAAGTAACCTCATAGGTTAAGGAAGTTAGGTACTAATTGAGGTTGTGTTTTAAGATTTCCTTTAGCTAGTCCCTAAACAATAGTGACTTAAACAAAATAGAAGTTTCTCTTGTATGTAAAAGTCTAGAATGCAATCCAGGGCTAATATTACTTCTCAACATTTGACTTTCATGTCACTGTTGAAGATGACTGCCCTATTTCTAAACTTCCTGTGAGCATTTCAGTCAGCTGGGAAAAAAGGGATGTCCCTTTTCTTTAAGAACAATCCTAGAGGTTACATATATCACATAGATTTGCATTACACTGACCCAAACTTAGTCACTTGGTCCCACTAACTACAAAGGGAGATGGGAAATAATCATGTTTATTCTGGGTCATCTTGGGCCAAATTAACTTTTGGGAATTTTATTACTGAGGAAGGAGAAGAGATTGGATATTGGGCACAGCTGTCACAGGATTGGCTTAAAACTGTGTAAATCCTGCACCAAAGCATCATTTTTAAGGTTAGGTTTTACCTTTTCCAGCTGAGCAAAAAGTCTTTTGGATGGTACTCAGAGTAGCAGCCAGTAATGCCCCAACTCCTATATAATAGGAAAGAATTTCTGCACTCAATGATTCTAACTTAAGATTCTAGACACAAGCTGAGAGAAACCTAGTGGCCTGCTGTCATACCTACATGACAAAAACAGATTTTTACAAGTTTTTAAAGAATCCTCATGTATAAAGTAATCTTTTTAAAAATTATGAAGGCATTTTTCCTATTCCACTCTTGCTAAATAGCTTAACAGGAGAATGGTTTCTAACTCAAGCATCAAGATATTTGAGGTGTATTCTAAGATATTTGCTAAACTGGTAATAGTTAGGTTTGTGAATAAGTCAATTGGAAAGAAAACCAGATTTAACTCGCCCAATGCTAACAACATCCTTATTTTATGTATTTAGATGTGCTTTCCTTCTTTATTTGTTGTATCAAGGCGTTCAGAATGAATATGTGTAAAGTACGTAAGTTATAAATGTTATCAGATGAACACCTCTGAAAACATTCTGCTTAGGGACATCACCAACAGGGGGACATATGGTGGCAAACTTGACTTTTGTTCTTTAGTAACAGCATAAAGGGAAAAAGAATATGGATGAAGATGGCTGACCTCAAATGTCCTAACTTGACACAAGTCCTTTTTGGTGACAGAACTGTCTTAGGGTCCCAGGTAAATAGCTTTAGATGCTAAGAGATGTTTTCTGACAAACTACAAAGAGGTTTGATAACAGCAAGAGCTGTTAGTAACCTACGATGGTGGGAATGTGAAAGATTTCTTTCTCTTCTAATATACTGTTAAGCTTTATAATAATTTAAAGATATTGTGGGTTTATCTAGAAACGTTGGAGCTATTACCATTACTAATCAAGATTGAAGTGACTAAGATAATGAAGAAAATAAGACAAAAGCTGCCATAGCAATGGAATAAGGAAAGGGGGCATCCAAATGCCAGAAATTTGGGGGGCCTTTGTTATTAGCATATAGAATCCAGCAATGTATTAAAAAGTAAAACACTGAGATTAAGGGTACTACAAGTGTGGGTAAATGTCAGGAACTCTATTAAAATATTTCATGAAATTTAAGCAGAAAAAGTAGATAATCATGACACTATGCTGAAAAGGTATTAAATGAAATTCAATAGCCATTCCTAGTTTAGATTTTTTTTTTTTTTACTTAAAATAGGTGATACCAAGTAATTAAAACCAGAGCCAAGCAAGTTAACCTGCCAGTCTGTATTACCCTGGAGTACTTAGTGATGAGACAAGAGAGGCTATCTTGGAGATGGCAGCTGGGCGATAGCTGTGGTCTTTCTGCTGTAGGAAACAAAAAACGGAGGTGTTAGACATAGCTGCGGGAGGCTGCCATCACTGTAACTAGGCTGCAGCTACTGAGAAACAAGGAGGTCAAAGCTGAGTGCAGCGACATTGGTAGTAGGTAGTAGCTTCACCTGTCTGCCATGGCAGCAAAAGTGAAGTGACTGAGGACCAGAGGGATCGTGCAGCCATGTTCCGTCTCTAGTTGCCAGAATCAATATGAAAAGGATAAGCCCGTTTCTTTCCACAAGCTTCCTCTTACTCAACCCAGTCTTTGTAAAAAATGGGAAGTAGGGCGGGCCACGGTGGCTCAGCAGGCAAGAAGGCTCACCTGCCATACCAGAGGACCCGGGTTCGGTTCCCAGTGCCTGCCACATAAAAAATAAAATGGGAAGTAGCTATGAGAAGAAAAAAACTGAAATCCACCAAGTATAGCAGTATTTGTTCAGAGCACTTGACTCCAAACTGCTTTAAGTGGAGTGTAACAAGTTACTGAAAGAATGCTGTACCAGGGTATTTCTTTGTACTGAACCACATAACAAGAAGGAAGATCTTCTGGAGCCACAAGAACAGTTTCCCCCAGGAAACCTCCCGTTTCCCAGGTGGATGTTGCTATTAGATCACTAATGCCTCCTCCCCAGTCCCCTGAAAATCTGTTTCCGGTGACCAGAGCTATAGAGTGGAGGATACCATGCACGAAAGGGGATTCATTGGCTAGAACAAAGTGAAAAACGCAGAAAGAAACTTCAGGATGGTGCAGCGATGTAGAAGACAAAAATAACAGCTTGAAAAATTAAAGGCGGTTGTACACTTCCAGAAAGAGAAAGATGACATGTCAGAGAGAGGTTTTGTGATTCTACCGAACAACTACTTTGAAACAGTTGAAGTACCAGCATAAAATAGTTCAAGTGTATATTGACTTCTAATGGGGCAATACTACATACTCTTGTCTAGCCTATACAGGAGTTCCATTTGAAAAAGTAAACACTTCATTACTTGCATAAAAACAATTCAGAATATTTTTTTTGAATAGATATATACTGTAAAATTATTTTATTGTAATTTCAAGGTTTTTACAATTGAACAAAATATTTTAAAAGTTATAAACCAACCTCAGAGCTCCAGCGTAAGTTGGTTTTGAGATTGAGTATATTTGTTTTTTAATTTGCATGTTTATAGAAATAATGTAAAAATTAAAGAGAATAAGAACAGTACAGTAAGAATGACAAGTTTAAAATGTAATATTAATACATTATATTGAAAAGACCTAGTTATATTTTAAATCAAAAGTATGGGTCAGATCATGGGACATAACTTCTCAGAATATATATATTCACACACTTATTTTTAAAGTAAGAAGTTTCATTTATCCCTCTGAATCACTTGTCAAGGATCAATTGTCATGTCAATACTTAGAGGAAAAATTTTTATTATCTTTAGAGCAGAAAATGAAAAGTCCATACCTAATTAAACATGGTTAAATCAATTTTAAAAATTTGGATCTTTATAGAATAAGCCCATATTTTTCCTACCATATAGTGTTATAAAATTAAACTAGTGTCCTCAGTGGAAGAAACATTCTTAAATAAACAATGTAGACATTGTTATTAAGGAGTAATAAAAATGGTAGTCTGGTCCATGGCATGCTGTTTTATTACCCACTAGCTAAGGGACATCCAGTTCCCCACTTACTGTAGTTATAGCTGCATCCAAATTTCCAACAAATGTATTGTGCTAGTGGAGTCTGATTTGTATCATAATATGGTAATCTTGCACTTGACTGATTTTGGGCAATGCATCCTTTTAACACAAGCTAGAAATTATATCCCATTTATTTAAATAACTAAATTTGTATTCAAAAGCAACCAAATACATAGTGTTTATTTTACTAAATGTAGAGATTTAAACTCTGAGGTTTCTGTTCAAACTGTGAGTTGTGTTCTGACTTTATGAGAAATTTTACCTAATCTGAACTGAAAGTACATTCTGAGTAAACAGATATTCCCATAGGAGTTATCTATGTAGATTGAGACTAACTGAAAGATGTGAAACAAAAAGAATGAAAGAATTGGTATAGTATTGGAAAAGAAGAGAGGAATTATATTTTTGTTCTGATTATATACCTTGAAAGCACAAGAAATTCTAATTAAAATCTGATGCCAAGTAGAAAATGCACCATAGTGGCAAATACACAGAAAAATCAATAGCTTTTTATGTACTAGGGATAAGTATCCAGGAAAGGAAATAGATTTTGAAAATTCCAGTTACATCGCAACTAAAAATATATCTAGAATAATTTTTAGAGAAAAGCAAGGCCAATGAAAACTGAAATTGGAGGTCAAAATCTAACAAATGAAATCTATATCATATTCTTTTTCTAGAAAACAAAACCATAAATATTTCCAAAGTTTATATATAAATTGAGGGCAAATCCAAAAGAATGAAATGGAATTTTTTGAAGTAACTCAAAGGTCATGAAAATAATATTTGAGAAAGATCAATTTAAAAATAGTTGGGGTGTCTGGGTGGTTCAGTGGTAGACTGCTCTTCTGTGCTGGAGACCTGGGTTTGATTCCCGGACCATGCACCCTTCCCTCCCCCCAAAAAATAGTGGATGGTGGGATGGTGAGGAGGACGAGGGACTAGTTATATGAATACATGTTAAAATATGAGCCCGATAACAGATTAAAGTATAAAACTGCTTGTATCAGGGTTCTCAAGTTTTGAAATCCAAAATCCACTCCAGCTAGTTAAAGCTAAAAAGAAATACTGCATTAGCCCCTAGAATATCTGGAAGGGCCAGCAATCCAGGCCCTTAAACAACCAGAAACAAGCCCTACGCACATTCAGAGGCTGCTCTAGCAAAACAATCCATTCAGCTCCACGTGAGGATGCTCAGGACTAAATGCCTGAAGTTCCACCACCGCGGCCTCTGAGCAGGTGGATGCCACTCCACTGGGTTGGCTCAGATCTACTCCCTTACATTGCACCTTTCTTAGTCAACGTTTGCAGAGACAGGGGCCTATCCAAGTCTCTGTCAAGCTACAAGAATACTAAGAGAATGAATTTTGGTTTCCTTTTGAAACTCCAAAAGGAAAGAGGATTCAAAATCTATTGAGCAGTCGAAACCTACTTAATGTGCACTATATCAATGCAATCTATGAACAAAAGAGTAGTCAGATAGGTAGGGGAGCAAGGGAGCAAATGCAGAAATAAATAACACACAGGGATTTTGTGTACAGCTTATGTGGCGTCTTAATTCAGTGGTAAAGGGATGATTTACTTAGTAGATGGCACAATAGGGTTATCCATTAGGAAAAAAATAAAAGTAGGTCCCTGTCATACCATGTATGAAAGACATTCCAAGCACATGAAAGACTGCAACATAAAATTAAAAAGCTTAAAAGCTGATTCAGGGGCGGTACGACGGTGGCTCAGTGGCAGAATTCTCCCCTGCCATGCCAGAAACCTGGGTTTGGTTTCCAGTGGCTGCCCATGCCGGGGTGGGAGCTAATTCAGGCAACATATACAACCTAGGGGTGGAAGAAAAAAGAGAAAAAAAAAAAAGGTCATATCTAACTACACATAATTTACATTATAAAATCCATGAATTTTATAAAATTCATTTTATAAAAGTAAAAGCAAAAAGGGAAACCTGTATATGTGGATAAGTACATATTATATTTTCATACATATGAAGTAAAAAGCAAGTTCTCTCTTTCAATTTCCAATCTCTCTGTTGACAGTTTGATACACACATTCCAGATTTCTCTATGGTTATTTAGACAATAATGCCTTGAAATCAATGAAAACTTCCAGTGAGTGCAAAATAAGAGACCAGAAGGTGGAGGCCTGCTCCCAGGGAGCCCCAGTCCATCATTTGGGTACGTGGTGCTGTCACCATTCCTATTGTTAAACTTGACCTCTTAGTAGACACTTCATTTTTTTAAATTAAAAAATAGACTTTGTTTCAGAGCAGTTTTAGGTTTACAGCAAAATCATATAGAACATAGAGATGACTCCTATATACTCCTTCCCCTCCCCTATTCTGGTTTCTTCTTTTATTCCCACCTTGCATTATACATAATTTTTTAAACTTAAAAAATGTTTTATTTTTAAATAATTACATCTCACAGGAAGTTGCAAAAACAGTCCAAAGAGGTCCTGTATACCTTCTCCCAACTTCCCTGTGGTAGTTAGATTCAGTTGTCAACTTGGCCAGGTGAACTTGCCTAGTTCTGTTGCTGTGGACATGAGCCAATGTTATGTGAACCTCATCTGTTGCTGATTACATCTGCAGTCGGCTAGGAGGTGTGCCTGCTGCAATGAATGATGTTTGACTTAATTGGCTGGTGCTTAAATGAGAGAGCACAACGTAGCACAGCCCAAGCAGCTCAGCATTCCTCATCTCAGCACTCACAGCTCAGCCCAGCCCAGCCCAGACCTTTGGAGATGCAGAAAGAAGTCACCCTGGGGAAAGTTGTTGGAACCCAGAGACCTGGAGAGAAGACCAGCAGAGACCATCCTGTGCCTTCCCACGTAAGAAAGAACCTCAGTGGAAAGTTAGCTGCCTTTCCTCTGAAGAACTAACAAAATAAATCCCCTTTTAATAAAAGCCAGTCTGTCCCTGGTGTGTTGGATTCTGGCAGCTAGCAAACTAGAACGTCCCCAATGATAACATCTGGCATAACTATAGAACAACATACAAACCAGGAAATAGAACAATTTGTGTAGATTTTATTCAGATTTCACCTGCATATGTGTTGTATGTTTGCATTCTATGCAAATTTTATCATGTGTAGATTTGTGTAATCACCACAATCAAAATGCATCATTGTTGCATCACTACAAAGGAATTCCCTCTTACTATCTATTTATGGTTACACCCACATCTCTATTCCTGGACCTTGTTCATATCCTCTGGCAACCACTAATGTTTTACGTCTCTAATTTTTTTTTTCATTTTGAGAATATTCTATAAATGTACTCATCCATACAGTTAACCTTTGGCATTGGCTTTTATCACTCATCATAATACCCCTAGGCCCCATTCAAGTTCTTGTGAGTATTAATAGTCCATTCCATTTTATTGCTGAGGTATATTCCTTTGTATAGATATGAGTTATATTCCATTGTATAGACATATCAGTTCATTTAGCCATTCTTCAGTTGAAGGGCATCTGGTTGTTTCCACTTTGGGATTATTACAAATAAATCTATGAATGTATAGGTGTTTCTATCAACATAAATTTTCATTTCTCTGGGATAAATCCTCAGCAGTACAATATAAGGTCATCTGATGAGTACATATTTACTTTTATAAGAAACTATCAAATTATTTTCCAGAGTAGCTGTACTATTTGACATTCCCACCAGCAATACACGAGAGATCCAATTTCTCGACATTCTTACCAGCACTTGGTATTATCACTTTTATTTTTACATTCCAATAGTGATACCTCATTGTGGTTTTAATTTACATTTCTCTAATGGCTAATAAAGTTGGGTTATCTTCATATGCTCATTTGCCAGCCATATATCTTCTTTGAAGAAATGTCTGTTCATATCTTTTGCACATTTTCTAATTTGTGTTGTTTCTTGACTATTTCATTTTGAGAGTTCTTTATATTTTCTAGATTAAAATCCTATGTTAGATGTGTGGTTTGCAAATATTTTCTCCCAGTCCGTAGTTTATCTTTTTATTTCCTTAACAGGATCTTTTGTAGAATAAAACTTTGAAATGTAACTTTATTTTCTGACTCATGCCATTAGTGTCACGATGCTTCACTGAGCCCTAGGTCTTCTTTGCTTTCTTCTAAAAGTTTTATGGTTTTATGTTTTACATATAAAACTATGATCCAATTTGAATTAATTTTTTTATAATATGCAAGGTTTGGGTTGAAATCCAATTATTTTGCCTATGACTGTCCAGTTGCTCCAGTACCACTTGTTTAAAAAAACTATCCTACTGGTGAATTGCTTTCGCATTTTGGCCATGTGTATGTCGCCAACCATGTAAACATTTAAAACTTTTGCATGGTAAAATACAGCATATACAAAGTGAGTAGTCAAATGGAGTTTGTAAAAACTGTCTGACACAGTTAACAGATAACAAGCCATTAGCTATAATACATAAAGATAATTTAACAAGGGGAAAAGAAAAAACAAGAAAATATAAGCAAAGGATGGGAATAAGTAATTTATTAATAAGCAAATGAAAATGGTCAACAAAAAGATTTTAAAATACTCGAACATCTGAGCACCAAGGAAATTCAAATTAAGATAAGAATGAACTATCAATTCGTATTTATCAGACCCGTAAGTTAAAAAGAGCCATAAATCCCCTAACTCATTCTGTGAGGCCAACATCACCCTAATACTAAAGTCAGATAAAGAAACCATAAGAAAAATACACAACAATATCTCTCAGGAATATAGTTGCAGAAATCCTCAACAAAAAACTAGCAAACTGGATCCAACAGCACATTAAAAAAATTATACACCATGATCATGTGGGATTTATCCCAGACATGCACAGATGGTTCAACATAAAATTAATGTAGTCCTCCACATTAATCAAATGAAGGGAAAAAAAAACTTGATCATCTCAATTGACACAGAAAAGACATTTGACATAATCCAGCACCTCTTCGTGATAAAAAAATTTGGAAAACTAAAAATAGAAGGAAACTTCAACATGATAAACAGCATATGTGGAAGATCAGGAATAAGACAAAGTGGCCCACTGTGACCACTATTAATATTTTCCTAGAAGTTTCAGCCGGAGCAATTAGGCAAGAAAAAGAAAGAAAAGTCACTCAAACTGGAAAGGAAAAAATAAAACTCTGTTTTTGCAGACAACATGATCCTATATATAGAAAGTCCCTAAAACTCTACAACAAAACTACTAGAGCTAATAAATTCAACAAAATGGTGGGACACCAGATCAACACACAAAAATCAGTAGTGTTTCTATACATTAGTAATGAACAATTTGAAGAGGAAATTTTTTAAAATTCCATTTGCAATAGCAACTAAAAGAAACAAATATTTAGGAAAAATTTAACCAAGGATGTAAGGGACTTATACATGGAAAATTACAAAACATTGCTAAAAGAGATCAAATAAGACCTAAATAAATGGAAGGATATTTCATGCTTATGGATTAGAAGACTAAATATTGTCAAGATATCAATTCTAGGGCAACTGCCGTGGCTCAGCAGGCAGAGCTCCGACCTGCCATGCTGGAGGTCTGGAGTTCGATCCCTGGTGCCTCCTGCCCATATGCAAATTAAAAAAAAAAAAAAAGATATCAATTCTACCCAAAGCAATTAACAAATTCAATGCAATCCCAATCAAAATTTAAACAGCATGATGATATTGTGAATTACTGATTATATATTTTGATGTTTTAAAAAAATAAAATAAAAAATAAAAAATTTAAACAGCGTTCTTTGGAGAAGTGGAGAAGTCAATCATTAAATTTATTTGGAAGGGCAAGGGTAGTCAAGATTACCTTAAAAAGGAGCAAAGTTAGAGGACTCACACTTTCTGATCTTAAAACATATTACAAAGTTACAGTGGTCAAACAGCATGGTACTGGCAAAAGGCAGACAAAGAGACCAATGAAATTGAACTGAGAGCTCAGAAGTAAATCTGCATATTTATGGCCAGTTGACTTTTTTTTTTTTTTTTTTTTTACGTGGGCAGGCACCGGGAAACGAACCCAGGTCCTCTGGCATAGCAGGCAAGCATTCTTGCCTGCTGAGCCACCGTGGCCCGCCCTGGCCAGTTGACTTTTGACTAGAGTGCCAAGTCCACTCAGTGGGGAAAGACAGTCTATTCAATAGATGGTGCTGAGAAAACTGGATGTCCATATACAAAAGAATGAAGGGGGATGCTATCTCACATCATAAAGAAAAACTAGCTCAAGATGGATCAAAGACCTAAATATAAGAACCAAGACTATAAAAATCCCAGAAGAAAATGTAGGGAAACATCTTCCGGACATTATGCCAATGGCTGTCATAACCTTTACACCAAAAGCATGAGCAACAAAAGAAAAAACAGAGAAAGGGACTTTATCAAAATTAAAAACTTTTGTAGGGCGGGCAATGCTGACTCAGTGGTAGAGATCTTGCCTGCCATGCTGGAGACCTGGGTTTGATGCCCTTTGCCTGCCCATGCAAAAAAAAAAAAAAAAAAAACTTTGTACATCAAAGGACTGCATCATGAAAGTAAAGAGATAACCAACAAAACAAGAGAAAATGTTTGGAAACCATGTATCTGAAAAGGGTTTAATACCCAGATTTTGTTAAGAAATCCTACAACTCAACAACAAAAAGACAAAAACTGCAATCAAAAATGGGCAAAAGTTAAAATACATTATATCAGATTACCACAAAGCAGAAAAAAAAGGGTGGGTGGGGACAATAGACTTATACCAAGCTTTGAAATCTGTTCTACATCTAATTGTTGTGATGTGCTTTGAAATTTATTGCTTTTTCGTATGTGTTATTTTCCACAAAAAAGCAAAAAAAAAAAGTTCATTGTGATGATTATAAAAACAACAACAACAACACCTAGGGCTTTATCTGAGATTCCACAAAAATTCCATGCACTATGTTTTTTCCAAAAAACTACAGCCTCCAGATGGGTCCCTGGACCAGATAAGTCCTGAAATGCAGAGGGGCTAGCTTCTCCAGAACATCAGCTAGTTTCAATCCTTACCCCATATTATCAACAGCTCCTTCCAATGTGAAAAAGTTAGAATGAGCATAGCCCAAATAACCCTAAAGATTGGGAAAAAGATCAAAGGAGAAGGTGGAATTATATCAAGAAGATAAGGTATAAAAAATGAGTATGATTGCTGAATCATTATACTGATATTTCTTTTACCCCAATATTTTGGAGCAGCTAGAAGTAAAAATCTAAAATTATGGAATTGTAACCCATACCAAACTCTGAAATCTGTTCTACAAATAATTGTTCCTATGTGCTTTCAGATTATTGGGTTTTTTGTACATATGTTCTTTTTCACAATTAAAAAACACCAAAAAAAGTGATTTAGCTGGTAAATAGGTTGAAACTTTAAAAATATGTATTAAAACAGTCAAGGTTATAGTATAGCTAACACAAATTCACATGGATTGTAAAGTTATAAATATGTGCTGTCAAAGGGACTTCAGAGGGGAAAAAAAAAAGACTTCAGAGGGACAACCAAATCAATGGGCCAAGCCCTTGATCTTGGGGTTCACCTCTATGAAACTTATTCCAGCAAGGGATAGGCTAAGCCTACTTAAAATTATGCCTAAGAGTCACCCCCAGAGAACCTCTTTTGTTGCTCAAATGTGGCCTCTCTCTCTAGCCAACTCAGCAGGTGAACTCACTGCCCCCTGCCCCTCACATGGGACATGACTCCCAGTGGTGTAAATCTCCCTGGCAATGTGGGTCAGGACTCCTTGGATGATCCAGGACCTAGCCTCTGGGTTTGAGAAAGGCTTCTTGACCAAAAGGGGCAAGAGAGAAATGAGACAAAATAAAGTTTTAGTGGCTGAGAGAGTTCAAACAGAAACAGAGTCAAGAGGTTATCCTGGAGGTTATTCTTATGCATTATATAGATATCCCTTTTTAGCTTATGGTGTATTGAAGTGGCTGGAGGGAAATACCTGCAACTGTTGAGCTGTGTCCAGGAGCCTTGATTCTTGAAGACGATTGTATAAAGATATAACTTTTACAGTGTGACTGTGTGATTGTGAAAACTTTGTGTCTGACGCTCCTTTTATCCAGGGTATGGACAGATGAGTCAAGAAATGATTAAAAAAATAAATAAATAATAGGGGGACCAAGGGGTAAAATAAATTGGGTAGATCGAAATACCAGTGGCCAAAGAAAGGGAAGGGTAAAGGGCATGGGATGTACGAGCTTTTTCTTTTTTCTTTTTATTTCTTTCTGAGGTGGTGCAAATGTTCTAAAAAATGGTCATGGTGATGAATACACAGTTATATGATTATATTATGAGCCATTGATTGTACATCATGTATGGATGGTATATGTGTGAAGGTTTGTCAATAAAAATATTTTTTAATGGCAAAATACTTGAATAAACTTCTCTCCATAGAAGATATATGTGATAGTTAGATTCAGTTGTCAACTTGGCCAGGTGAAAGCACCTAGTTCTGCTGCTGTGGACATGAGCCAATGGTAGGTGAACCTCATCTGTTGCTAATTACATCTGCAGTCGGCTAGGAGGCGTGCCTGCTGCAATGAGTGGCATTTGACTTAATTGGCTGGTGCTTAAATGAGAGAGATCAACGTAGCACAGACTAAGCAGCTCAGCATACCTCATCTCAGCACTTGCAGCTCAGCCCAGACCTTTGTAGATGCAGAAAGAAATCACCCCTGGAACCCAGGGGCCTGGAGAGAAGGCCAGCAGAGACCATCCTGTGCCCTCCCACGTAAGAAAGAACCTCAGTGGAAAGTTAGCTGCCTTTCCTCTGAAGAACTAACAAAATAAATCCCCTTTTATTAAAAGCCAGTCCGTCTCTGGTGTGTTGCATTCTGGCAGCTGCAAACTGGATCAATATACAAGTGGTCAAAAAGCGCATGAAAAGATGTCCAACAGCATTAAGCATCAGGGAAATGCAAATCAAAACCACTAGAGATCATTTCATACTCACTAGAATGACTCCACTTAAAAAACAAAAACTGACAAGTGTTGGAGAGGATTTGGAGAAACAGAACAGCTGTTCATTGTTGGTAGAAATGTAAAATGGTGCAGCCACTATGGAAAACACTCAGAAAGTTTAGAATTACCATGTGACCCAGAAATCCCACTTCTAGGTGTATATCCAAAAGAATTGAAAGCAGAGACTCAAACAGATACTTGCACACCGATGTTCATAGCAGCATTATTCCCAATTGCCAAAAGATGGAAGCAATCCAAGTGTCCATCAACTAATGAATGGATACACAAAATGTGCTATACGCACACAATGGAAGATTATTCAGTAATAAAAAGGAATGAAGTTCTGATGCATACTACAATATGCATGAACCTTGAAAACATCGTGTTGAGTGAAATAAGCCAGATATAAAAGAACAAATATTGTATGACCTCACTGATATGAAATAATTAGAATATGCAAATTCTTAGTGTCAGAATTTAGAAAATAGGTTACCAGAAGATGGGGTAGGAGCAGGGAATATAGGGAGTTAAAGTTTAAAATGTACAGAGTTTCTATTTGGGACAACAGAGTTTCTATTTTGGAATAGCTAAGAAAACACTAAAAAAGAAAAGTTGTAACCCTATCAGATATTACAATAAACTTCAAGGTCTTTTATTTAAGTGTGATACTGGCATATAAGCAACAAACCAAACTACTGCTCATACCATCTGCAAGAATTAATTCCAAATGGATGAGAGATGTAAATGTAAAGGAAATCAAACTACTCAAGTACAAAAAGAAAGCATGGATTAATTATTGTATAAGGTGTATAATTGCTAGATTACATCATAATTCTATGCTGTAGAATGTGGATGTACAGAAAGGCTTTCTGGCTATGATAAAAATCCAGATGCAATAAAAGGAAAATTGATAAACTTGACTACATAAAAATAAAAAAGTTTTCACGTCAAAAAACCCACACAAAAGCCACCATGAGCAATATCAAAAGACAAATGACAAACATTATCAGAAATATGGGAAAAGAAAGTGTCTATGGTAACTTCCTCTGGGATGGGGTATTTTTAGTATAATGCTGGCAAATTCTTATTGGACTTGAAATAACCATTTCCCCTAATAAAGTTTGAATGAGCATGCATATTCATAGCACACACTCATGCTGAACTATTTTAAAGTGAATTACACATGCCATCACATGAGCAAATCCATAAACTCCAAACATTTATAAGTGTGATTTTCTTGGTATGATTTATTCAAAGGTGTTCTGAAAATTGCAGAATGGGTCTAAGATAAAATCATCTAACCTTGTTCCTCAGAGGGCATCCTATGTATCATCTGAGGCAGGAGGCAATGGAAATTAAAAGACGCCAATACAGACCAAAGATGCACCTTGGCAGAGACTCTAAACTGAAATTTGGGACATGCCCGTATCCTTCATTGGATTTTTTTTTCCATTGAAATGTGATTTATTTGACAGAAAAGGATACAATAATGTGGTGCAAGAACAGACCAGAGACCTGGGGGTTCTCCTGAGGTCTCCTGAGGATTCCCAAGCAGGGGTTATCACTGGGAACACCCAAGAAAAACCCTTGTGAAGTATATTCACCAGTAGGCACAAGTTTACCAGCACCTATAAAATCATGTTTATATAATCATTTACTTAATTAATGGTGAGTCAGCTCTCAGCTAGGACTCTGCTCTTTATTATGTAACATTTCCGAACAGCTGTGCAGCTGCACCCCAGCTTCACTTCATGCTCTTTAAAGCTCACTGGTGTATCATTAGGCATCTGTACTACCACATTAATCCCTCCTACCATACTTTATCCCATAGTTCTGGTCCTCACATTACTCTTCTCGAATACCCTGTGTGACACTAAATTGGGGCTGCTTAGTGGCATAGCAAATAACAATACATCTGAACACGTGCAAAGGTAAATATGCATCCGTACACCAGTTATTAACACAAATTGAATGATCAAATCTATTTATTTCCAAATAGAGTTGTGGATGTTATTATATGCTTTCACAGCTTGTTCAATACTGAGACTTCTAGTTCTACTGTTTGGAATTTATCAGTTATGTTTAGATAGCCCACGTGTTGAGAATATTAATAAATGTGCCTTCACTGGATTTTAATGCAAACCCAGAGCTATGGGAAGTCTTTCTAAGACTCTAAGTGGCGGTAAGATATTTCAGTCCAAGCAACGGTTTGAGCAGATAACCACGCTGAGAAGGTACTGAATGAGTCTTTGACTCTATCCAAGCAAATGATTTTGCTGCCAAGTGCTCAGGACGGATCCCCAACCCTCTCTGTCATTTCAAAGCCACAGGGCATGTTTAACAATCTTAAGGAAGAATCTGAAACCGCACCAGATGGCAATTTGAACACAGGGCATTCTCTCCCTCTCCGCCACTTTTCAAATAAGGAAAGCACATGCTGGAGAAGATGATGGGATTAAAGACAACCAGCTGACAAGTGCAAGTGACAAGTGGGAGAAGCAGGTCCTGAAGCCAGGCTGCCTCTCCTGAGTCTTTCTTACTCTCTGATTTCTGCATGGCCACATGCATAAGCTTCTGTCTGCATTCTGGGTCATTATTTCTATCTTGCAAGTTTTCCCTCTGAGGCTCTCTTTCTCTGTTTTCTTGTACCTTTGTGTCTTTTTTTTTTTTTTGTATGTTCTATGGTGGGGTCACAATTCATTATTTTTCCATGTGAGTATCCTGTTATTGCAGCACCATTAGTTGGATTTTTTGTTTGTTTGTGTTTTGCTTGTTTTTGGGGGGGTGGGGGAGAGGGGTGGGGGGGTGGTAGTACATGGACCAAGAATCGAACCTTATATCTTTTCGTATCCCTCCATTTATTTCTCTTTGTGTGTGGCTTTCTCTTTCTTTCAGCCTAATCTGTCTCTACTCCCCCAACACTCCAACTAGTTAGCTTTTTTTTTCTCTCCCCTCCCTCTTTTTTTTCTCTAGCCACTGCTGACCCAAACACAGAAGTGAAATACAATACTCACAAAAGTGTTTTTTAAGTTCTTCACTAAAATAGAATTATTTTATTTGTTGTGTTAAAATAAACTGTGTTCTTTATTTGTAAAATATGATGATGATAATAACTAACAATTGTAAAGGACTTTTGCAGTTTCCTTTATCTGATCTCACTTCTCTCTTTACTGCAACCAGGAAAGGTGTTATGATTATTCCTATTTTATAGATGAGGAACCAGGAGGTTAAGTAGTTTCCCAGCATTGCGGAAGCTGACCCAAGCAACTAAGAGCATACCATTTTATCTCCCAAAAGAAATCAAGTTACTCCCCGACTGTGCCAATAGATTAGCGTCTCTTCAATTTAAAAAAAAAAAAGGTCTCCACTATGACCTATGACCAGGTTAGCAACTGTCAATCATCCAGGTAGGAGAAAATCTGGAGTAAGTCTCCTAATTTTACTCCATCTAACATCAGTAGATAGAGAGCCTCTATTTTATTTTCCTTTTTCCTTTCTACGGCAGCATAGAATTCCATCATTGAACGTAACATAATTTAGACAACTAGTTTCTTTGATGGGTGTTTGGATTGTTTCCAATCTTCCACAAAGGCGGTTTTATTTTCCTAGGAAAATAAGACCACAATGTATCCACATACTGCAAACTTCAAAAGGTATCGAAGGGGAAAAATGTTTCCTTGTCCTCATCCCTCAGCCACCTAGTTCTACCCCACAGAGGCTAAGAATATTACTAATTTCTTGAACATCCTTCCAGAGATATATTATTCAAACTCAAGAAAATAGGCATGTGAGTGGGTGAATGTATGCATACTTATTCTTCCTCTTTTAAAATAAATGGTTATATATTACACACATTTTTCACCTAACAATGTATCTTGGAGATCTCTATCACTCCATAAAGAGCCCCACCATTCTTTTCATCACAGTATTGCACTGTGGTGAATGGTTACACCATTAGTTAACCAGCTCTCTATTGGTGGCCCTTTAGGTTTTGCCTCTTTTTCTATTACAAGCAATGCCACACTGCAAAATCATCCAGAATTTTCGTCATGTATGAGTATAGCTGAAGATAAAATGCTTGCCGGGTCAAATGAAACGAGCATTTGTAAGTTTGATAGATATCACCAAACTGCCATGAGAGAGTTTAAATCAATTTCCACTCCTATTGGCTATATATGAGAATGCCAGGATTTCCACATCTTAGTCAATACAGCATGTTATCAAACTTCCTTATTTTGCTAATGATAAATTAGTATTTCTCTTATGTATTAGACTGAGCATCATTTCATATGCTTGAGTCACTTACATTTTGTCTGTTCAAATTGTTTGCTCTTTTTCTATTTGTTGATTTTTTTTATTGATTTTATCTATTAAGGATATTATCCCTATTTTATATGAATTACCACTGGTTTTCCAGGTTTGCTTTTGTCCTTGAATTATTTATGATAGTTTTGCCAAGCAGAAAAATTTTTGTTTTTATGCAGTTGAAGTTTTCAACTTTTTATTTTATGGCTTCTAGGCTTTATTGCATAGTTAAAAGGCCTTGGGCACTCAAGTTATTAAATAACTTCCCTATGGTTTCTTCTAGTACCTCTCTAGTTTCTTTTTCTTTTTGAATGCTGTATGGTGGGGGTCACATTTCATTCTTTTTGCATGTGACTATCCCCTTATTGCAGCACCGCTTGTTGAATTTTTGCTTGGTTGTTTTTTTGTTTGTTTGTTTGCTTGTTTGTTTGTTTGTTTTGGGAAGTGCATGGGCCGGGAATCGAACCCGGGTCTCCTGCATGGCAGGCAAGAATTCTATCACTGAACTACCCTTGCACCCCCTTTAGTTTCATTTTTATACATTTACATTTTTTATTCTTTTGGAATTTATTCTAGTACAAGGGATGAAGTATAGACACAATTTTACTTTTTCCCAATACATTCCCTATTTGATGAGAATAATTTGGGGCTGGAGACTCATTAAAAGGCAGTTGCCTAGTTTTAGGGTGTATGGAGAACCGTGGAATGCAATTCACCACGTTTATTTTGAGCCAGTGACATATTGCAGTTATAATGTTATATGTGCAAGGACAAGAGGAAGAATCCTGCATGTTCCCCCCTCCATGTACTTGCATGTCATCCAGTAAGGGTGACCACTGAATCCACAGAAACGAAAAAGGACTGAACGTAGATAGGCAGGTCATTGGAAGGGCTGGGTGAGCGGGTTCTAAGCTGGGCCCCAGGAGGCCACTGGAGCCACTGAGTTCAAGACTTGCCTCGTGTATGAAACGGCATGTACAGAAAACGTCCTTTGTGGAAGGCTGGAAACAATCCAAACACCCATCAAAGAAACTAGTTGACTAAATTATTTTAGGTTCAGTGATGGAATTCTATGCAGCTTTAGAAAGGAATAAGGAAAATAAAATAGAGGCTTTCTATCTACTGATGTTGCGTGACCAGCAGGGTGTTTTTATAAGTGAAAAAGGAAAAAAAAAGAAAAGGAAAGGTACTGCTGCTCTCTACAGCTCCGAACCTTCCACTCAAGTCCTTTTACAATCTGACTCCAGCTTCACTTTCATCTCCCACTGCCGCCTTTGCATAGCCAAGCAAGCTAGTCACGCTAGATCCTCCCTGATGCCCCCGCTCCTATCCCACCCCAACTATCCTGCCCCTTCTCTGCCCTCAGTTTCTAGGCCAGCCCTGCCAACAGGACCTACTGCGATTATGGAAATATTCCATATCCGTACTGTTCTTATGGTAGGCACTAGGCCCTTGTGGCTACTGAGCACTTGAAACGGGACTAGTGCAACTGAGAAACTAAAATTTTAATTTTGTTGTATCATATTACTTTAAATTGCTACATAGGCAATCACTTCAGATCCAGGTTAAATACCACTTCCTCCTGGAACCTTTCCCTGAGCCGCCTCAGTCTCATCTCAAAGTCTTCCACGCACATGCACACACGCACACAAATGCACACACATGCGGACGCCCCCCTCCCACCCCCGCGCGCCGTGGCCTGCGTCTGTCCGGCACATCCGGCAGTATTCGTGACACCCCAGAGACTGCGGCCCCATCTTCCTCACACCAATCCTGTGAACTGTCTGAAGCCAATGGTTCGTCTATTTCCACCCCTCAGGGTATCTTCCGCAGTGCCTTTCCCACAGCAGAGATCAAAGAGCCTGGTTGAATAAATGGCTTTTAAGTGCCACAAGAATATTTGGGTTTCGATTTTGCTTTTTATTTTTTAATTGGGATATCTTCACACTCATACAGTCCATCCAAAGTATACAATGAGTGGCTCACAATATCATCACATAGTTGTGTATTCACCACCATGATCATTTTTTAGAACAAAAAAGAAATAAGAAAACTCTCATAATCCCATACCCCTTACCGCTCCCTCTCATTAACCACCAGTATTTCCATCCACCCAATTTATTTTACCTCTTATCCCCCTGTTATTCATTCATTTTTTATCCATATAGTTTTTCTCAATTGTCCATACCCTGGATAAAAGGAGCATCACCTTGTAAAAGCTACATCGTTATACAATCATCTTCAAGAATCAAGGCCTCTGGAACACAGCTCAACAGTTTCAGGTATTTTCCTCTAACTACTCCAATATATCATAAACTACAAAGGGATATCTATACAATGCATAAGAATAACCTCCAAGATAATCTCTTGATTCTGTTTGAAATCTCTCAGCCCCTGAAACTAATTTTTCTCATTTCTCTCTTCCCCCTTTTGGTCAAGGTTTCCTCAATCCCATGGTGCCAGATCCTGGCTCATCCTGGGATTTCTGTCCCACGTTGCCAGGGAGATTTCACCCCTTGGAGTCATGTCCCACATAGAGGGGAGGACAGTGAATTCATCTGCCAAGTTGTCTTAGAGAGAGAGGCCACATCTGAGCAACAAAAGAGTTTCTCCAGGGGGGTGACACTTTGGCCTAATTTTAAGTAGGCTTGGTTTCTCCTCCACAAGAATAAGTTTCATAGGGCAAACCCCAAGATCGTGGGCTCAACCTATTGAATTGGTTGTCCCCACTGCTTATGAGAATATCAGGAATTCCTCAGATGGGGAAGTTGAATATTTCCTTCTTACTCCCTAGTCCCCCAAAGTGACTTTGCAAATACTCTTCATTCTGTGCCCAAATTACACTGGGATGTATTGAGACATCACACTAACCTGTACAAACCAACAAGATCTCATGCCCTATTCAAGATTCCATGTACTTAATGGTGTTCGAATAAACTGAACCATACCAGTTAAATTAGATAATGCACTATCCAAAATATAAATTTTGCACCAAATAAGCATCTCTCCCTTTGGTCTTACACAGAAGTTGAAGTTTTAAATATGGACCATATCATCCTTTACCTTGTATTCTGATTAACCTTAGTCCTATCCATATCAGCTTCCTTCATATCTCTAATTGAAGTCTGATCACTTTTTCAACTTTTTAAACAGTTCCTGTATGGGGTACTGATGACTTTCATAGCTTCAGAGCTCTAACTCTGAGTTTCAGGTGTCACATAAATACCTGAAGTTTCAGGGAACAGCCAGGTTTTATACAAACAATTTAGTATCTCAGAATATAAAAATAACAGTTACAACTCTTGAATCGATGTGACTGCTGTAAGAGATTACAATCTAGGACCCTTTACAATAGGCCCCAACCTCATCACCCGTGCTCTTGACTTCAATTCTCTGAGTTTGTAAGAATATTTGCTAATATCTAAACATTGAGATAGACTTACTTGCCAATTTGCTGACTGGAATTGTATAAGTATTGGAGCCCAATTCCAGGGTTAAAAAATAAGAAATATAATTAAAATTTCATTTTTAGAATGTATTGAGAATATATCTAGGTTATTTTCTCTTTATGCTGCTCTTAGCCTTGTACTGACTTCTAGGGGATACTGATAAATTGCTCTCTTAACAACAGAAGTGATTTATAACATTTCTGAGGCCTATAGTTATAGTTTGTGCTATATGCCATTCTTCAGCAGTAACCAATGAAAACTTTTCTTTGCTCTGTACCAGTCTATCAAATTTCAAGGAATTGCTTACCCTGCAATATCTTCAACCAAATGTGGTCCTTTTGTGTGTGTAAATTAACTTTTTATTTTGAGGTAATTGTAGATCCACAGGCAGTTGGAGGAAATAACACAGAGTGATCCTGTGACCTCCTTCACCCAGTTTTCCCCAATCATAGCATCTTGCAAAACTATAGTACAATAGCACAGCCAGGATATTGGCACTGATATAGTCCACTGATCTTATTCAGATTTCATCAGTTTTCCATGCACCCAGCTGTGTGCCTGTGCATTTGTGTGCATTCAGTACTAGGTAATTTTACCATGTGTAGATTCATGCATTCAACATCACAGTCAAGATGCAGAATAATTCCACCAACACAACAACCCCTTGTGCTGCCCTTCTCTATTCATGCTCACCTTCAGCCTTGACCCTAACCGTGAGGATTGGCCTCGTCACTCAACATAATTCCCTCAAGACCCATGTAAATTGTTGTACATGTCAGTAGTTCATTCCTTTTCACTGCTCAGTAATATTCCACAGTACGGTTTTACTGTGGTTTAACCAATCACCCATTGTTTCCAGTTTCTGACTGCTATAATAAAGGTGCAGTGAACATATGTGTACACATTTTTGTGTGAACATAAGTTTTCATTTCTCTGGATTAAATGCCTAGGAGTGTTATCACTGGGTTGTATGGGAACTGCGTGTGTAGCTTTATGAAAAATTGCCAGATTATTTTCCAGAGCAGCTGTCCCATTTTACATTCCCTAAAAGCAAATCTTTTCAAGTAAGGTGCAACAGGAAAATAAGTTCAAGTCCTGGTGATAATCAGGTATGTTATTAAAATTAATTCTCTGCAGACCAAGGTGAGCTCTGGTCTTGACATTTGATTCTCACGTTGATGGATTCCACGCTGCTGTAGTTTATGGACAGAACATGAACTATACCTGGAATGATTGATTTGATTTATCACTAAAGCTTGATCATGTCAGGAATAGCCAAAGTAGAGGAAAAGTCCAGAAGAGTTATCTCCTAATGCAACCTGTGGCTAGCTGATAAAAAAAGGGCTGTAAGTTCTGGACTGATCACGATGGACAGGGATACGTAAGAAAAAGCAACAAAGATGTAGTTCATTATGAAATGCTAAGCAGTGCTGAATTAAAGAATTATAAGCCTCAATTCTTTATTTTTTTTAAATATAACAACATACTAACATGAACATTCTTACCATATGATCATCCATTCTTGGTATATAGTCAATAACTCAGAATATCATCACATAGCTGTATATTCATCATCATGAGAATTTCATAGAACATTTGCATCAATTCAGAAAAAGAAAAAAATTCATACATACCGTACCCCTTACCCCTCCCTTTCATTGATCACTAGCATTTCAATCTACTAAATTTATTTTAACATTTGTTCCCCCTATTATTTATTTTTATTCCATATGTTCTACTCTTCTGTTGATATAGTAGCTAAAAGGAGCATCAGATACAAGGTTTTCACATTCACAGAGTCTCATTGTGAAAGCTATATCATTGTTCAATCATCATCAAGAAACATGGCTACTGGAACACAGCTCTACATTTTCAGGCA
>PVIY010014964.1:0-55093 GCA_004026745.1 Myrmecophaga tridactyla
ATGAAACTAGAGAGTATGTATATAAGAAGATATCATGTTCAAACTCATCTTGTTGATGGCAAAGCTCAATGTCAAGTCCAGGGCATGATAAGGATCAAGGTCAGTGAGTGTTCTATTATGATCCATGTCAGGGTTAGACTGAGGATCAAGGTTGCTGTTCAGGTCATGATGAGGATTAGGATCAGAATGAGGGTCAATTAATGGTTAAGGTTTGAATATGGTTAGTGTCAATTGCAGTAACAGCATACATGTTAGGATCAGGAACAAGGTGAGAATGAGAGGGTCATGTTCATGGTAAGAGTCATTGTTTAAGGGAGAGTTGGAGTAAGGTCAGGGTCAGGTTCAGTGTCAATGTGAGATAAGAGTTAAGGTATGACTGGAGAAATCCCTGATACTGTCTCAAATATTAGGAACTCTCAAGTCAATAGGTCAGGCTGTTGATCTTGAGGCTTGCTCTTGTGAAGCTTGTGTATGTAGCAGAGAAACTAAGCCTACCTGTAGTTATGCCTAAGAGTTACTTCCAGAGGACCTCTTTTGTTGCTCAGATGTGACCTTTCTCTCTCTAAGCTCAACTCTGCAAGTAAAATCATTGCCCTCCCCTCTGCATGGGACATGACATTCAGGGATGAAAGTCTCCCTGGAAGCATGGGTCAGGGATGAGCCTGACCCTGCCACCATGGGATTAACAATACCTTCCTGACTACAAAGGGGAAAAGAATTATGGCAAAATGAGGTATCTGTGGCTGAGAGAGTTCAAATAGAGTCGAGAGGCTATTCTGGAGGCTATTCTTACACAAGCTTCAGCTAGATATTGCTATTTACCATGGTTTGCCAAACCTCAACTAAAACCATTCTTGCAAAACCTAAAGAACACTTGAGGCTCTATCTGAGATTCTACAAAGGTTCCATGCCCTGTGATTACTTTCCAGAAACCTACAACCTCCAAATGGGGTCCTAGGCCAGATAAGTCCTGAAACCCAGGAGGGCCAGCCTCTCCAGTACATCAACTAGTTCCCTATCCCATATTGTCAACAGTCTTTGCCAACATGAAAAAGTTAGAATAGGCATGGCACAAATACCCCTAAATATTGAGAGAAAGATGAAAACAGAAGGAGTTATAATAGAGAAGATAGGTTTGAACAAATGAGTATGACTACTGAATCGTTATATTGATGTATCTTTTAGCCTCCAGTGTCTTGGAGCAGCTAAAGGAAAAACCTAAATTTGTGGAACTGTAACCCATACCCAAACCTGAAATCTGTTTTATAACTAATTGTTGCAACGTGCTTTGAAATTTATTGCTTTTTTGTATATATGCTATTTTTCACAATTAAAAAAAAACCCTAAAATTTAAAAAAGAGTCAAGGTATGATTAGGGCCAGTTTCATGGTCCGTGAGGGTCATAGTTACATTCAGGGAAGGATGAGGTCCAGTTTAGGGTAGGGGTAGTGTCAGGGTCAGGGTTGGATTAAGGGTGGAGATCTGGGTATTGGTGAAGTTCAGGGTGATGGTCAGGGTCAGGTTTAGTGCCATGTAAGGTATAAGGGGCAGGGAAGTCAGAGACAGTTGTTAGGGCAATGTCAGGGTTAGAGACTGTTTGTGGGTACGAGTCATGAAAATGATAAAGATGACAATTAGGATCAGGGTGAGGGTCAAATTTAGGGTCTGATTCAGGGTCACAGTGAGGGTGAAGATCAGATCATGATAAGAGCAAGAGTCATGTTGAGGGTCATTGTCAAGTCAGGTCTGGGGTCAGAGTGATGACCAGGTTCAGGATGAGGGTGAAGGTAGGATTTACAGTCAGGAAAAGGATCAGAATCAAAATGAGTGTGAGGGTCAGAGTAAGGTGAGGGTCAAGGAAAAAGTAAGGGTAATGTGTGCCAGGGTGAAGATTGGATTCAGCTTCCAAGTTAGCAGCAGGACAAAAGTGAGGGTCAGGATAAAGGCAGAAGTCAAGGTGAAGTGAAAGACAGATTTGATGTCTGAGTGATCATCAATGTGAGGTCAAGGTCAAGAACAGGGTCAGGAGCATGGTGAAGGTCAGAGTAAGATGGAGGGTGAATGTTAGGGTCATGGTGAGGAATAGTGTCAGGATGAGGGTGAGGTTCAGGGTTAGGTGAGTTTCAAGGTCAAGTGCACAGCCCAGTTGACTGATGGTAAAGTTCTAAGTCAGGGTCAAAGTCATATTAATTTGAGGGCCATTGTGAAGGTCAAATGCACAGTGACACAGTGAGATTGAAGGTAAAGGTCAGTGTCAGGTTCAACATGAGGGTAGGCATCGGGAACTCAGTGAAGGATGGGGTCAGGATGAGAGTGGGATGAATGTCAAATTTGGGTCAGGGTGAGGTTCAGGGTCATGTTCAAATTCAGGGTCACGGTCAACTGTAGTATAAACATCAACATCAAGTCAGGTGTCAGTGTGAGTCAGTGTCCTTTTGAGTGTAAAGGTCAGTGTAAGGGTCAAGGTAAATCTGAATTCAGGGTCAGCTTCAGAGTCAAGTTAACATCAAGTTGAGTTTCAGAGTTAGTGTCAAGGTCATTGTGAGTACAAGGATCAGGGTCAGGGGAAGTTTCAGGGTCAACTTCAGAGTCAAGTCAGCATCATGTTATGGGTTAGGAGGAACAGCAGGGTTAGGGAAGGGTGAGGGTAATAGTTAGATTAAGGATAAAGGTTAGGGTTGGAATCAGTGTCTGAGTGAGTAACAAAGTCAAGGTCAATGTAAGGGTTAGATTTCAGACTGGATGAGGTTCAGAGTCAAGTGCAGGGTCAAGGGTGAAGTTACTGTGAGATGAGGGGGAGATTCTGAGTCAGTATATGTGTAAGGGTCAAGATAAACATCAAGATTATAGATGTGATGAGTTGGAGAATGAAGTTCAGATAAAATATCTGAAGTTTTCAGGGAAAATATCTGAATATTTTCACTGTGAAGATCAGAGTCAACATGAGGATCTGAGAAAGTTAAGGTCAGATGACAAACACAGATAGTCTTATTGTAACAGAGAGAGTGATTGTCAGTGTCAGGATAAAGGTGAGTGTGTATTTCAGGGAAAGTATCAGCTTGATAGAGTCAGAGTCATGGTGAAAGTCAGGATAAAGGTAAGGGTCAGATAAGATTCCAACCAAGTTCAGGATCAAGGTATTGTGAGGATAATATATGAGTCAGGGTCAGCTTTGGGATAAGTGTCAATTCAGGGTGTTTCCAGGATAGAGTGGTAATCCGATTAGGTTCTGGGAATCATCAGGATAAGAATTAGAGTCAAGTTCAGATAATGCTCATGGGAGTTAGGTTATTAGAGTTAGTATCAGGGTGATGTCAGGGTCAGTTTGGAGAGATGGTCATGAAAAGGGCAAACATGAAGGTCAAGGATAACTAAATGGTCAGGTTGAGGGTTAGGGCCAGGAAGATGATGAGGGTCAGGGAGAGGGTTGGGTTGAGAGTCAGTTTCAAATCAGCTTCTGGGTCAGGGTCAAGGTCAAGGTGAAGAACAAGGTCAAGGAGAGGGTCAGGGTTAGTGTGAGAGTAAAGGTAATGTTCAGAGTCAGCTTTAGGTTGAGAGTTAGATTAGGTCATTGCATCTGACCTTGATACTATACTGATCCTGACTCTTATTATGACCTTGATTATTATCCTGACCTTGATTCACCCTGTTCTTACAATGGCCTCAATTTTGAAGTTGGCCTTGTAATTGACTTTCAACTTGACCATTAAATGAAACCTAATCCTGAACTTTGTCTTGCCTTGATAATCATCCTTACCATGTCACACCCTATCTTTGAATCTGAACTCAAAATTGATGTTGACCCATGATCACTGACCTATATCTTGATCTTGAACCTAACCTTGAACTTTATCTTAAACTGATACTGATTCTGACATACATCATGATCCTTCCAGTTATCTTGACTATATCTTCCCTGATATAATAATATAAACCTTTTTTAGAAAATCTGAGTATAACCATGATCTTGACCAGACCATTGTACTGATAATATTTTACATCAACTTTTACCTCGATATTGAAGCTTACTTTATAGTGGAATTAGAACTTCACCTTAAAACAAATATCAATCTAAATCATGACTCTTATTCAGACACCAGTGATTGTTCTGAACTTGATTATCCCTGTCCTTGAGTTTACCTTAAAATTCATTTTGACCTTCAACTTGACCTTAACCTTGAAATTGACAATAAATTTAACTCTGATCCTGAGCTCATCCTAAACCTGGTAAGTGTCTTAATCATGTCTTTCCCCAATATGGACATTGGCTTTGACCCTCTCTTTAAATTTGATTTTGAATCTGAACTTGCAGCTGATCTTGACTGACACTCCAGTTTCATCTTCATCTTGACCCTCACGTCATCTCACCCCAAACATGACACTGATCTTCAACCTCATCCTGACTCTGACCGTGTTCATCACCCTAACAGTTATCTTCATCCTGACTCTGATCTTGACCATGACCTCCACCTCACTCTGAAACTGACCATGACACTCACTGTGATTCTGAACTGATCCTCATTGGGCACCATTTGATTTGCACCCTGATTTTGGCCTGCCTATTACCTCATCCTTACCTTCAAATTCACATTCATCCCGACTCTGATGCTAATAGTAAAGCTAATTGTCATCCTGACAATGAATCTGAACCTCTCTATGACCCTCACCATATCCCTGACCATGACCCTGACTCAGATTCTGACCCTTAGCCTCACCAAGATCCACAATTCACAATCACCCTCAAACTGAACCTGACTGAAACTTAACTGATCTTGAAATGTATTCCAACCCTGAACTTGACCCTGGTCCTTCCTCTAACAATGACACTATCTCTGATCCTCACCATATTCCTAGCCCTGAATCACACTCTCATCCTTACCCTAACCTTCCCTTCACACACACTCACACTGACACTGACCCTCACACCTTACATTCCTTTGACCCTCACTTGACTCTGACCCTGACCTTGACCACGAAGCTTATCACCATTGTGACACTACACTGAATCTGACCTTGAACTGGACATTTACCCTGACCTCAACGAAAACCCTGACACTAATCATGACTCTGATGCTCATCCTGACACCAACTCTACTTCTCATTCTCACCCTAACCCTAAACTGATCCCTCACATTCTTCCTGATCCCAACTATGACCATCACATTGCACTATTCTTACAGGATGCTGACACTAACCTAACCCTGAACATGACCCTCAACCTAATGTATAATTTCAACCTACACTGAATCTCATCTTCATCCTTTATGTTACGCTCACTCTGACCTTGATACTTACACACTGACCCTCATCATGACTTTGATTTTGATCTTACCCTGAAAATGATATTCCCCATGACCCTGACCCTTACCTCAATCATTCCTTGAAAACTCACCCTGATTCTGAACCTCATCTTCCTAGTCACCTTGATCCTGGCTTTCACCCTGATCCTAACTCTGAAACTGACATTGAACCTCATTCTCACCCTGTTCCTTACTTGATACTCCCTTGAGTCAGACTCTTATCCAGTCCTTGAGCCTAACTCTGACCCTACCCCTAAGACTCACTCTGACTCTGAACCTGATTCTCACTTAGACATGCTGATTCTCATACTAACTTTGACCTTCACTCTTTTCCTGACCCTGTAGATTAACCTGACCCTCATCTTCCTCCTGATATTCAACTTTATCTTTGTTATGACTCAGACCTTCACATGGAAGCTGTCCCTCACACTAATACTCAATTAGACACACACCTTGACCATGAATCTCAACCTCACTTCATCCTTATATTAAACCTGACCCTGATCTGTCCTTGACCCTGATACTAACTCTTACATTTACCCTGACTTTACCATTACACTACTTTGCCCTGGCCCTGATCCTTACCCCCATGCTACAATGACCCTCATTCTGACCCTCACCATAACCTTGAATCTGACCCTGATTTTGAACTCACCCTTAATTTGGACAAGATTCTTAGCCTGAACTTGATACTAACCATTTCCCTCACCATGACTGAGATCATAACCCCACCCTAACCTCACCCATATGCTGATACTGATACTGACCCTGACTCCCATATTGCCACTGATCCTAGTCCTGAGCATGACATAGAAAATGTTCCTCATACTCCCCTCAACCTAACCTGGATACTGACCCTAACTTTGACCCTCACAATGACTCTGAACCTGACTTGACAGTGATTCTCACCCTTGCCAAGATCCAGTGGTTCACATCGACTCTCATCCTGAATCTTACCGTGGTCTTTGCTCTGAAGCTTAGCTGATTTTGACCTTTATCCTAACACTAAAGTGACCATGACACTTACCCTTATAATGATACCGCCCTTAACCCTGCTGATGTTACTGATCTTGCCCCTGATGGTGACCCTCACCTTTACCCTTACATTGATCCTTCCTTGATCTGCAGTCTGACTCTCACTGCTACTGTGACCCCCAACCTAACCCAAAAGCTGACTCTGATCCTCACACTGAACCTGGCACTCAGCCTGATTTTGAGCCTAGCTTTCACTAGGTCCATGAGCATGACCCTGACCCTAATTGTGACCCTCTACCTCTCCAAGACACTGCAATTCATGTTTATCCTCATCTAGACAATGACCTTCACTGTGAATGTTACTCACATTTACCCACATTCTGACCCTGAACTGATTCTCTATATTGAAACTGACCATGACCTGTCCCTTGCCTTGCCCTCCCTGATCTTCGTACTCACCCTAACTCTGACCCTTAACCTCACCTTGACCCTTAACCTGACTCTTCACTTTATACTCACTTTGACCCTCACCCAGTCCCTGATATTCATACTGATCCTCACTCACCCTGACTCCACCCTCACTCTGACCCTGACTTTAGTAGTTGGGTTCAGGTGTCAGCTGGGCCAGGTAATGGTGCCCAGTTGTTTTGTTGCTGTGGACTTAAATCATCAGCATGTGGAATTCATCTGTGTCTGATTATATCTGTGGTTGGCTAAGGGGAGTGGCTTCTGCAATGATTGAGACTTAAAAGGAGAGGTCAGAAGAAAGAGCAACAGTTCCGTACAGGCCAGTGGAGCTCTGCACAGCCCAGAACAACGCAGCTCAGAGCTAACTCAGACACAGATGTTTGGAGATGCAGAAAGGAACTGCCCTGGGAAAAGCTATTTGAACCCAGAAGCCAGGAAAGAAGCCCAGCAGATGTCGCTGTGTGCCTTCCCAAATTAGTAAATTTTAACTAAATAAGCCCCCTTTATAAAAGCCAATTGATCTCAAGTATTGCATTCCAGCAGCGCTAGCAAACTGAATCACTGACCTTGAACCTGACCCCACCTTCATGCTGACCCTCACTTTCACCCTACAATGACTCTCATGCTGACCTTCACCATGACCCTGACCCTGACCCTAAAAATGACTCTGACACTTACGCTCACACTGGCAGTAAACTAGTCCCTGGCTGTGAAGCTGACCCTGACATGGAGCTTGATTTAGACCTTGATCTTCACTCTCACAATTCATGACCCTGACCATTACCCTGAAGCTGACACTGGCCATGACTCTGATCCTCACACTCACCTCGAATTTTTCTGATGCTCACACTTTACCCTGACTTTGAATCTCACTCTAGCACTGACTCTGTTCATGAAATAGATCTGGAATCTTACCTGACCTAACCTTTACCCTGACACTGAACCTTATCCTTATCATGGTGCTTACTCTGAACTTACCCTCATGTTGATCTTTATTCTAGTCATGACATTGACCCTGAACTTCCATGTTCCTAGCCCTGAACCTGACCCTCACCTTATACAATAATCCATGCAGACCCTCATGTAGACTCTGACCTTGAATGTCCTTACCTGAGGGCCAGAGTAAGAGCAAGTTCAGATGATGGTTAGGTGGGGTTGGAATCAAAGAGAAATTATCATTATAGGGTGAGGTGAGGTTAATGGTTAGACTGATGCTTACCCTGACCATGATCCTCCTCCTTCTGGCAAAATACTCATGGTGACATAACCCAAACTTGAATCAGACTCTGAAAACTGACCCTGTCTTGTTCCTGGCCCTCATCTTAAACCTCTACATGATTCTGAGCCAATTGTCATCCTGACACTGCCTCTCACCTCCCCACCATCAGAAGTTACCATGAAATAGACTTCAAATCTGATTCTGACATAATCCCTGACCCTGATTGACACCCTGAAGCTGATCCTAACCTCACATTTTCTTGACCCTGAAATCTACACTATACTGGCCTCCACCCTGACCTTAATCCTTCATCTAATTCTTATCCTGAAACTTCAAGTACCTGACCCACATCAAGATCCACACCCTCACTTTAAGCTGATCTGATTCTTACCCTGAACATAACCTAATCTGACAGTCACCCTGATTCTCATCTGAATGTGACTTTGACCTTGATGGAAAACCTTACAATCATCCTGATGCTCACCCTGAACCAGACCTTTACCCTGACCATCATTCAAGCCTTCACCCTGAACCTGACCTGCATCTAACACTGAACCTTTCCCTAACTTTGATTTGAACTCTACACTGTCCTCAAATTGACCCTGATCCTGAACTTGACACTGAACCTTATTTTTACCTTGTCCTTCAGCTTGACTCTTTGGCCTTCATCTTCAACCTGAGTCTAACCATTAACCTCACCTCACTCTGATAATGATAATTTCTCTCTGATTCCAACCCCACCTAACCATCATCTGAACTTGCTCTTACTCTGGCCCTCAGGCAGGCTCTGACCTTTACCCTCTTCCTTACTCTCACCGTTTCTACAATCTTGACTCTTACCTGCACACACACACACTTACCCAGAATGCCCCCTTGATCTCAAAATGACTGTGTATCCTCCACTTGACCCTGGCCCTGACCTTAAGTTTTACATTCTCCTTATCTCTGACTATGAACCTGATGTTGACCCTCACTCTGACCTGACTCTCACCCTTAAACTAAATCAGACCTTCTCCCTTCACGCAATTCTGATCCTGATCCTAGTCTGAACCTCATCCTCATATTGACCTAACGCTGACCCCAGTGCTCACCCTGGCACTGATCCTAACCCCTCACCCTTTCCTAAAGTTGACTCTCACCATGTCCCTGAAGCTTACCCAACTTAGGCCATCATCTTGACCCTCATTCTGACTCTGATCTCTCCAGAGTCCAGACGCTGATCCTTCCTGACTCTGACATTGATGATGACCTTGATTCTGACCCTGAACCCAACGTTGACCTGGCCATGACACTCACACAGATCCTGACCATGACTCTGACTCTCAATTTGATTTTGGCCCTCACACTAGAGTTGACCCTGACTGTGAATCTGAACTTGACCCTGAACTTCCCATGGCCAAACCTGTCACTCACCCTCATTTCACCCGGACCCTATCACTCACCATATCCCTAGAACTTACCCTCATTTCACCCTGACACTCAGCTTCACTCTGTGCACCTAACCTTTACGTGATCTCACCGTTACCATGACCTTGACCTGGCTTAGAATTCTAACCTCACACTCGTCCTGACCTAGCACTTGACCCTGAAACTCACCTGATCCTAAACCTTTCCCTCATACTACCCCATTCCTAAATGTGACCCTGACACTGACCCTCACCTATCCTCAACTTTACTCTGACCCACATCCTCACTCTCAACTTCATCATATTTCTGACTCTTCATTTGACCCTGAATCTGAATCTCACCCTCTTCCTCAGCCTGATCCTAACCCATGTCTTGATTCTGATGCTAACCCTGACCCTAATGCTCACTCTGACCCTACCTTCATCCTGAATCTGATTATTACCCTACCCTTTCCCTGGTTCTCATCATGGCCCTGACTGTGATCAAGATTATACCTTAACTCTTACCTCACAAAATGAATTTGACCTCACCCCCACACTTCCCTGAACAAGGACCCCTATACTTAACCTATCACTCTCACCTTGATCCTAACCCTAACCCTCATCCTGACCTCAACTGACCTTGAATCGCATCCCCACCTTGACTCTTACTCTGACCCTGACCCTTCCACTGACCCTCACCATTAACTTGAAAATGACATTCACGTCATTTGACCCTGTCCCTGATACTGACCATTACACAGATACTGACCCTGAAATATCCTCTCACTGTCACCCTGACTCTGACCTTCAAATTCACTCTGACCCTGACCCTCCTCTCACCCTCATCCTGACACCAAACCCTTTCACTCATCCTGATTCTCATCTTGATCCTGACATCACCCTGGCCCAGATCCTGACCCTGAGAATGATCTAGATCCTGACCCTCAGCATGTCCTGACAGTCACCCTCACCATGACCCTGACCCTGATCATGATCATGACACTGACCTGGACCTTACCCTCACCCTGCATCTGACTCTGTCATTCTGAAGGTGACCCTGATCCCGACTAGAGCCTCACACCGACCCTGACCCTGACCTTCACCCACACCCTGAATCTCACACTGACCTAACCACCACCAAGTTGACTTTGAACATGTTTTCCTGAAACATACACACACACACTACCTAGTTTCATCTAGATTTCTCATAACTTGCAATAAGAATGCTTTTGAGAACTATGTATATTTATGAACTTGCTCTTTACTTGTACTGCTTGCTTTTAAATATATACTTTGACTCAGGTTAATATAGTCTAATGATGTGAGGTAAAATAAATGAGCAAATGTATGGTAGCTGTTACTACTTTTATTTGTTAATATGATAAATTATCTCAGCAGAGGCTCAAGAGTTAGGGGCTGACCTCTGGAAGGCAGTGGGATATCTCCACAGGAGACTAGGCATGGAGTTGCCATGTGATCCTGCAACCCCATAGCTAGGTGTATACTTAGAGTACTAGAGAGAAGGGACACAAATGGACATTTGTACACTGGTGTTTATGGCGGCAGTGTTTGTGATTTGCAATGGAGAGAAGTGGCCTAAGGGTACATCAACTGAGAAACGGAAAGGGTAACTGTGGTATATACATACAACAGACTATTAAGTGGCTACAAGAAGGAATGAAGCTGTAAAGCATGCAACCAGGTGAATGAAACTTAAGAACAGTGTGTTGAATGAAATGTCAGAAATAAAAAGACAAATATTATCATGCCTCACTCATATGGACTAAATATAACATACAAACTCGGAGAATTGAAATCAAGAGCATAGGTTATTAGGTTAAGGCCTATTGTAAAAGTTCCTAGATTGTAAACTCTTATAGGACTCATGTGTATTCTGGAGTTGTAACTGTTATTTCTAAATTCTGAGATGGTGAGCTCTTTGGTATTACCTGGTGGTTCCCTGGAACCTGGGTATTTGTGTGATACCTGAGACTCAGAGTTAGAGCTCTGAAGCTATAAAAATCATCATTACCTCATACAGTAATTGTTTAAAAAGTTGAATAAGTGAATAGACTTCAGCTAGAGATATGAATGAAGCTGATCTGGATAGGACTAAGGTACATCAGAAACAGGGTAAAGAATGATATGGTCTATATTTTAAAACGTCAACTTCTGTGTGAGACCAAAGGAAGAGATGTGTATTTGGTGCAAAATTTGTATTTTTTGTAGTACGATACCTAATTTAACTTGTACGGTCAGTATTCTAGTTTGCTAGCTGGCAGAATGCAATATACCAGAAATGGAACAGCTTTTAAAAAGGAGAATTTAATAAGTTACAAGTTTACAGTTATAAGGCCATGAAAATGTCCCAATTAATGTAAGTCTGTAGAAATGTCCAATCTAAAGCATCCAAAGAAAGACACCTTGGTTCAAGAAGGCCGATGAAGTTCAGGGTTTCTCTCTCAAGTGGAAGGGCACATGGCGAACACAGTCAGGGTTCCTCTCTCATCTGGAAAGGCACATGGCAAACACGGCAGTATCTGCTGGCTTTCTTCCAGGCCTCTTGTTTCATGAAGCTCCCTGGGAGGCATTTTCTTTCTTCATCTCTAAAGGTTGCTGGCAGGTAGACTCTCTACTTCTCGTGGCTATGTCTTTCTCTGCTCTCTCAGAATCTCGTGGCTTTCTCTCTTGTTGTTCTCTAGCTTTTTCCAAAGTGCTTCTTCTTTTAAAGGATTCCAGTAAAACTAATTAAGACTCACCTGGAATAGGTGGAGACACATCTCCACCTAATCAAGTTTAATATCCTCACTTGATTGAGTCACATCTCCATGGAGATAAGCTGATTAATGTTTCCAACTTATGGTACTTAATAGGAATTAGAAGGAACCATTGCTCCCACAAGGTTGATTAGGATTAAAACATGACTTTTCTAGGGCACATAAACATTTTTAAACTGGCACAGTCCATTTATTTGTACATCATAATTACGTAGAATCTTAAATAGAGCATGAGATCTTGTTGGTCTGTATAGGTTAGTGTGATGCCCCGATACATCCCAGAGTAATTTGGGCAGAGAATAAAAAGTATTTGCAAGCTTCCCTTGAGGGACTGGGGAGAAAGGAAGAAATATTAAACTTCACCATCTGATATTTTCGTAAGCACTGGGGACAACCAATTTAATTGGTTGAGCCCTTGATCGTGGGGTTCACTCCTATAAAACTTTTTCCTGCAAAGGAGAAGCTATGCCTATGATAATTAAGCTTAAAAAGCACCCCCAGAGAACCTCTTTTGTTGCTCAGATGTGGCCTCTCTTTCTAAAACAACTTGGCAGGTGAACTCACTGCCATTCCCCCTATGTGGGACATGATTCTCAGGGGTATAAATCTCCCTGGCAACATGGGATATGACTCCAGGGGGTAAGACAGAACCTGGCATCATAGGATTGAGAAAGCCTTCTTGACCAAAGAGAGGAAGCGAGAAATGAGACAAAATAAAGTTTCAGTGGCTGAGAGATTTCAAAAAGAGCCAGGAGGTTTTCCTGGAGGTTATTCTTATGCATTACATAGATAATGCTTTTTAGTTTATTATGTAATAGAGTGCTGGAGGAAAGTACCTGAAACTGTTGAGCTGTGTTCCAGTACCAAGAACCATCTTGGTTCTTGAAGATGATTGTACAATGATTTAACTTTTACAGTGTGACCATGTGATTGTGAAGACTTTGTGGCTGATGTTCCTTTTATACAGGCTACAGACAGACAAATAAAAAAATAAGGACAAAAACATACATAAATAAATAGTTGAGAGGGGGGATAAGGGGTAAAACAATGGGGTACATTGCAGTACTGGTGGTCAATGAGAGGATGGGGTAAGGGGTATGGTATGTATGGAGTTTTTCTTTTTTCTTTCTTTTTCTGGAGTGATGCAGATGTTCTAAAAATGATCATGGTGATGAATGTACAACTATGCGATGATATTGTGAGGCATTGATTGTATACTTTGAATAGACTGTGTAGTATGTGAAAAGTTAGGGGCCTGAAAATGCAAACTTTTCCATAGGACCAAACTATCCATTAAAAGGGCTTCTGTTGGCCAGGAGCCCATTGTCCCTGCTTGCCCCACCACTACCGACCACCCATGGCACCTTTCTTTTGGCAGATGCTGGGCAGAGTAGTTTGGTTGGCAGCACAGTCCAGGAAGCAAGAAAGAGGATGGGGACACAGGGGACACAGACTGCCAGAGTGCTTGGGTCCATGACTTTGGGCCTCGACTCAGCCCATAGATATGGATCCATGTGCTGTGACTACTTCAGTGGTTCCTTTTAGTGTATTTTAATTAAAAATAAAAGGGATTGCAACATTAATAAGTGGAAATTACTCTCCAAATGCGAACCCGATGAGAGTGATAATATGCACATCAGTCTTGCCTAACAAGAGCAGAGGAGATCAACAGTTAGCTCACTTTCATGGTCTCCTACAGGAGAAAAGAAATAGTCCATACTTATGTTTGCAGAAGCTATTTCTATAAAAGCTATTACTTTTAGATTTTAAAACTTGGCTTTACAGCGCCACAGAGCTATAAATCTTTTAAAATCAAAACCAGAAATTATATTTAGAGGTGGGAGAAACCTTGGAGAGTCCATACTGTTCCACTGAGAATTTTCTTAGAAGAAAATGGTACTGAACTACTTTAGAGCAATAGACGAAGTAGGGGATAAATATCCGAAAGACCACAAAGTACTTTCTATGTACTGGACACAGTCCAGGGGCATCTGGCCACAAAGGGATTAGTCTAGGATAATGACTAAAGAATAAGGCTCTGCTATTTCTGCTTTTAGACAATAACCCTACAGTTTACAAGGCCAGCCAATGGAAGAAAGACAACCAACTGATGGTTCATGTTATAATCATATTTTCTTGACCATATTCCTTTTTCCTCCTTTCCTGAGGAAAATCAGATCGGTAAGAAAGGTAAAAGTCAAGAAATTAGGAAAAAGTAGAAAGAATGGCAGTGACATTTTTTTTTAATGGCACTTTTTCTTATCAAATAGAATCTGCCTTCAACTTGCCTGGTTAACAGTTTGTTTTAAAATTGTGACATATATAACCTAAAATATGCTATTTTAACCAATTTTTAAGTATACAATTCAGCAGCATTACTTACTTTTACAGTGTTATGCTACTGTCACCAACTTCCATTACTAAAACTTTTTCATCACTCAATGCAGAAACTCTTTACCCTTTAAGCGATAACTCCCCCTCTCCTTCCCCAGTTCCTGGTAACTTTGAATCTACTTTCTGTCTCTGAGAATTTGCTTATTCTAGGTACTTAACGTTAGTGAGCTCATAAATTATTTGTCCTTCTTTGTCTGGCTTATTTCACTCAACCTGATGTCTTCAAGGTTCATCCATGTTGTCATATGCATCAGAACTTCATTCCTTTTTATGTTGAATAAAACTCCATTGTATGCATATACAACATATGTTTATCCATTTATCTGTTGGTGGACAATGGGGTTATTTCCACCTTTTTGCTATTGTGAATAATGCTGCTATAAAAATTGGTGTACAAGCATCTGTTTTTGTCCCTGCTTTCATTTCTTTGAACCGTATACCAAGAAGTGGGACTGAAGGGTAATAAGTAACTGTTTAACTTTTTGAGGAATCACCAAACTGTTTTCCACAGGGGTTGTACCATTTTGCATTTCTACCTGTAATATAGAAATGTTCCAATTTCTCTGCATACTTGCCAATACTTAATAATAACAATCATTCTAGGTGTGAAGTGGTATCTCTTTGTGGTTTTTATTTACATTTTCCTAATGATGTTGAGAATCTTAAGTTAACAGATTTTAATTCTTCACTATAGATACTGTATCTACACATGGCATAAGAACTGATTTTGCCATTTCATATCTGAGTTGATTTTAAGCCTGGTCATTGACATTATGAATAAACATTTCTTACATCGCCATAGGCTACATAGCCCTGATGTACAAGGAAGATAACTGGATGATTAAACTACCTAAACCTAAGAAATACAGGCCTGATATAGAGTATTTTATACTACATAGAATGGGAGGGTTAAAGCAGAAGCAAATGATACCTGCTGTAAAGCTGTGCAAACAGGTCAACTTCATGTAAAACTTCATTTTAGAAGGAAAAAGTTGTATTGGCCAAGTTTACCTCAATAATGATAGTCAGGTCCTTCATCATAAGAATCACCTGAGAACCTTGTTAAACAGTAAGGAGTCCCAAGCTCATTCCTTGTAAAGTTCTAATTTCATCTTGTGGAATCAGTAGCACATCAGCAGGCTTAAGAAATAGCATTAAGAAATCTCATTTTAACAGGGAAAAAATATAGCATGATTCTTCTGTAAACCTATAACTTCTCTAATAAACTTTTTTAAAGGGAAAAACCCAAACCCAAACAAAAGAAGGAATTTTGTTTTACTTGGCTTTCCATGTAAATAACTCTAGCGGTAAGTGCTGAGTTGCAATCCTGAAACTTTGACATGATTCTGAATCTTTAACAAGTTTCACATAAAAATAAAGTTAGCACGACATTTTTCTTTATTTAAGACCAAAGTTAAATTTAAAATTTAAAATTACATGTAAAAATTTTAATAAGTATATAAAAGTATATTTAACTAAAAATAAACTGTCAGTTTAATTTTACAAAATTCTTACAATAGTACAATTTATAAAGGTTTAATACATTAGCTAAATTGCAATTACCAGATTCTTAACTAACATTAAAAACTTAGACTTAATTAATAAATCATAGAAAAGTAAGGCATTATCTTTAAATGCACATTTCTAAAAGAAAAAAGACTAACAAACTGCTGACTACACATAATTTTAATTGACCCTTATCACAAAATATGAAAATACCTTTGGACAATACGACAAACATATATATATGTTTGTTTTTATCTTTTTATTTTTTTAAAATAGGAAATAACTGCCCATAAAAAATTATCTGGGATGGGCCACGGTGGCTCAGGGGCAGACAGAGTTCCCGCCTGCCATGGACCCAGGTTAGGTTCCCAGCACCCTGCCTATGCAAAAAAAAAAGTTATCTGGATGAGTTTTGACTTTTCATCTTTCGAGCATTTCTTATATCTAGAGAAAAAAAAGAAAAGACTGATTACTTTAAAGTTGGTGGTCTATAGAGTTGATTCTACAGGGATCAAGAATTAGAGAGAGATATATAAGTATATACAGGATTATATGATTTTCCAGTTGTTTAAGAAATTGTTACAGTTTACTCAAATAATAAGCTTTATGTGATATATGTTGTTTCGTTTAATGTACTGATAGTTAATTTTATTTTAAAACTACAGTTAAGGGTCTGGCCTGCGGGCCGGAGGCGGGCGGGGAGCGGAAGCTCCTGCAGGAATGCACGGCGGGTGGCACTGGCGGGACCGAACGCCCCGGAGGCCCTGGCCGGCCCCGGGGCCGATACCGAGGGCGGCGGGGTGTCAGGCGCGTTCCTGAGCGCTGGTCCACTCGCCGCCTGTGGACCGGGGTTTGAGCGCCCAGCGCGGGGCTGGAAGTCGCGACACAGCCTCGGCAGCAGCGGGCGTGACAACTTCCTCACAGTGCTCCTCCAGAGGCCCATGGGGTCGGCTGACAGCCAGAAACTCATGTGGAAGAACATTACTGAAGCATAGAGCACAACTAAATGAACCTTTTCTTACCATCTAAGTTCAACACGTATGAAGCTTTGTGGGGGCCCCTTCCAGAGATGAAGAAGGCTGCGTGGAAGAAAATGATGGGATAATTCTGTGTCGTTGGCATGGTGATGGCATTGTCAGTCTGTGCTCCAATGCCGTAGGCATAGAACCTGTAAATGAAATGAGTGTTTGTTTTGCTGATAGTGAAGAGCTCTTTCGGATCAGCCAGCCATCCATAGTGAAATTGTATGATGACTACAGAGGAGTAGCTAAAATGGATCAAATCATTTCCAAATACAGAGTGAGAATAAGAAGCAAGAAACGGTACTCACTTTCAGTGACCTACATGATTGAGGTAGCCATGAACAATGCATGGAACTACACAGAGCTTGTAACCCAGGTGCCTCTCTAGACCTCTTGGATTTTTGGAGATGGTGGTTGCACGTTTCTGCTTGGAGTACAATGCTGATCTGTCAGATTAAGGCAGATAAAGTGGGCACAATGCAGACACTGATAAGGCAAAAATCACAACTACACATTAGATTGTACTCTTCCAAAGCAAACCTGATGCATGTAATAACTATTTTCTTGAAAAATAATAAAACACTTCTATAGTTTCAAAAAAAAAACCCAAAAACCACTATAGTTAAAACTTTAATTACTATCTATTTATATGTTTCATATCTTTATGTTACTAAATGCATACAAACAAACATATATTAGTAGATCCTTTATTTGCTAGACAAATAATGTGCTAAAGAAATAAAATTAGAATTTGGGTGTTTCATGGAGAAAGCCTAAGTTTTATACCCAGATCAATAGAGGTTCCTTTTTATCATTAAATTATTTTGTTAGTGCTCATGCTTTTGTTTGTTTGTTTCTGACATTTTTTTCAACATACTGTCCCTAAATTTCATTCACCTAGTTGCATGCCTCACAACTTCATTCCTTCTTGCAGATGTTCAGTAGTCCATTGTATGTTAACACCACAGTTCCCCCTTCCATTCCTCAGTTGTACCCTTAGGCTACCCCCGTCCATTGTGACTCGGGAACACTGCCGCCATAAATACCAGTGTGCAAATGTCCATTCAAGTCCCTCTCGGTTCCTATAAATATATAAGATCATATGGCAATCCCACCCCTAGTCTCCTTTGGAACCACCACACTGCCCTCTCTGGAGGGACTGCACCTCTCAGCTTCCCCAACGACAGTGAGTAGATACATCTCTTTCTCCACATTTTCTCTAGCACTTGTTTCTCTCTGTTCATTTATGTATAGAGAAATAAGACACACATACAGTCCAACCATATTATAAAATCATTGGCTCACAATATTATCGCATAGTTGTGTATTCTTCACCATGATCATTTTTAAAACATTTGCATCAGGTGGGCAACAGTGGCTCGGCTCAATTGAACCAGGGTTCAATTCCTGGTGCCTGCCCATGTAAACACACACACACACACACACACACACACACACACACGTGCATCACTCCAGAAAAAGAAATAAGAAAAAATAAGAACTTATACATCCCATACCCCTTACCCTTCCCTCTCATTGACCCACAGTTTTTCAATCTACCCAAGTTTTACCCTTTATCTCCCCCAATCATTTATTTTTTTATCCTTTTTTTTTATTTTTTTTTTTACTCATCTATCCATACCCTGGATAAAACAGGCATCAGACACAAGGTTTTCACAATCACACAGTTAAATTATAAAAGCTTTATAACTAACAGTCTTCTTAAAGAATCAAGGCCACTGGACCATGCACTCAGGCTTTTTGCATAGTTTTTAGTTTGTTAGATATGTTACATACAAAAAATATACATTTTGTATGTATATTCCCTTGGATAGCCTTGGCCTAATTTTATTTGTTCTTATTTTAAAATGCCATTACAGATATTTTCTTTCTTTTTCCTTGCTATATCTCCAGAGACAGCAGTGACTAGAATATAGTATGAAGGGATGACTCTTTTATTTTTTTACCAACTCTGATTGCAAATAACTGCTGATAACACACTGTTGAGAAGGAATGTGATGGTTTTCAGTAATAGATTAGCAATGTCTGCAATGTGCAATATGGTAAACTAAGACTGTTTATAACAGATTTGCCATAAATGTATTAAACCACTCTTCTTGCTTAGCTCTCAGCTAACATTTAGGCAAGAAGTTGGCTACAAAGAGGAAGAACGTTGTACTAGAGAGCTGGGAACGGTATTGACCAGGAGAATGAAAGTGGCTCTGAGATGGAAGAATGAATTCTGGAAAACAGGTTCAGCTGTTTTTTGTTTGTCTGACTACAGTGACTTTCCTTTGGACAAGGAAAATTTCAAGCTCTTATTTAATATTATTTGTTTTATTTAGTTTTTACCATAAATTAAAAGGCTAGGCTGGGCAATACAATGAAATTTTAACATTTCACTAAATTACTAAGGCTACTGATGTGCAACCAAAAAGTTTTCAGGTTTATTTACTGAGATTGTGCATGCACTGTGTTAATTTCATACTCCTTGTACATGTATTCCTTCTTGAACTAGAAAGAAAAAAGTTGTTGAGGCTCAGAGATAAAGGATTATTTTTAAAAATCAAAGAAATGGATTTAAAATTCCCTGTCCCCAAAGAGTTATATCTTTCTCTGGTTAGGAAGCAGATGCACTCATTGGTATAGCTATTATTCCAAACTTAAATATCTCAAAGCTTTATTCAAAGACTGGAATGGGGTTGCTTGCAGGTTCTTTAGTAGGAGCTTGAAAAAATTCAAAGGGTGGAGGAAGACATTTTACCTACCCCCTCAAAAATACAGTATGGACTATGTCAATGCTGTATAGATCAACATTCAATGGTATCTGAAACAGAGCATACTTCATTGCACGAGAGGAATGGTTGAATTTTCCATCATGTAACAGGCAGTTTGAGGTTTGAAAACTCACTGCTTAATCTTTTCCTCCCCCTCTTCCCTCCTCCTTCTTACCTTCTTTCTCCTCTTCTTCTTCCTCTTTCTCTTTCCCCTTTTCTTCTTCTAACAAAAGTTTATTTCGTGCACAAGTCATATATTTTTATTAGAGAAGTTGTAGATTTAATTTAAAAAATCATACAAAAATTATAGAATTCCCATGTACCCCCTTCACACACAATTTCCCCTATTTTTAACATTTGGATTAGTGTGGTAACTTTGTTCAAATGAATAAACAATACTGTTACAATTGGACCATTATATACAGTCCATAGTTTACATTAAGGGTCACTGCTCTGCAGTGTCCTGTGTTTTTTTTTAATTTTATTCCAGTAACATATATACAACCTAAAATTTCCACTTTTAACCACATTCAGATATATAATATATATAATTATATAACATATAATTCCACACTCCCACCATGACCATCCATTATCAAAATCTTTCCATAACCTCAAACAGAAATTTTGTACCAATTTGCCCTTGCCAACCCTGGTAACATGTATTCTTGTTCCTGACTCTAAATTTATTTATTCCAATTATTTCATATGGTATGACATCACATGGTATATTTCCTTTTGTGTTTGGCTTATTCCACTCATCATGATGTCTTCAGTGTTCATTCATGTTGTTGCATGTGTCAGGACTTCATTCCTTCATACAGCTGAAGAATATTCTATTGTATGTATATACCACATTTTGTTTATTCATTCCTCTGGTGATGGGCACTTGGGTTGCTTCCATTTTTTTGCAATTGTGAATAATGCCACTCTGAATATTGGAATGAAAATATTTGTTCTAACCTCTGCTGTCACTTCTATTTTGGGGGGTATATACCTGGAAGCGGGATAGCAGGGTTATTTGGTAATTCTACACTCAACTTTCTGAGCAACCATCAAACTGTTTTTGACAGCAGCTGCACCATTTTACAGTCTCACCAGCAATGAATGAGTGTTCCTGGTTCTCCACATCCTTTCCAACACTGGTCATTTTCTGTTTTTTGAACAGTAGCCAATCTGGTGGGTATGAAATGATATCTCACTGCAGTTTTGATTTGCATTTCACTGATGGCTAATGATGTCAAACATCTTTTATGTGCTTTTTGGCCATTTGATATCTTCTTTGGAGAAATGTCTGTTCAAGTCTTTTGTCCATTTTTAAGTGAGTTGCCTTTTTATTTTCAAGTTGTAGGACTTCTTTATATATTCTGGATAGTAAACCCTTACTGGATATGTAGTTTCCAAATATTTTCTCCTATCCTGAAGGCTGTCTTTTTACTCTCATAATGAAGCCCTTTGATGCATGAAAGTTTTTTATTTTTATGGAGTCTCAATTATCTATTTTTTCTTTTGTTGTTCCTTGTGGTGGTTTGAATCTATGGTGGACCCCAGAAAAGCCATGTCCTTTAATCCTCATTCAATATTGCTGGGTGGGACCATTTTGATTGTTCCCATGGAGACGTGACCCACCCAATTGTGGATGATAACTTTTGATTAGATGATTTCCATGGAGGTGAGTCTCCACCCATTGAAGGTAGAGTTGCTTACTGGAATCCTTTAAAAGAGAAAACATTTTGGAGAGAGTCCCTTTTGTAGACCCACGAGAAAGCCAGCAGACACTGCCATGTTCACCATGTGTCCTTCCAGCTGAGAAACATTGAACGTCATCGACCTTCTTGAACCAAGGTATCTTTCCCTGGATGCCTTAAACTGGATATTTCTATAGACGTTTTTAAATTGGGACATTTTCTCAGCCTTAGAACTGTTAACTTGTAACTTATTAAATTCCCCTTTTTAAAAGCCATTCCATTTCTGGTATATTGCATTCTGGCAGCTAGCAAACTAGAAAACTCATGCTTTTGGTGTAAAGTCTGAGATACCTTTGCCTAATACAAGGTCCTCAAGATGCTTTCCTATGTTTTCTTCTAGGACTTTTATAATTTTGGTTCTTATGTTTATGTCTTTAATCCATTTTGAGTTTATTTTTGTATATGAGGCAGAGGATTGCCTTCACTCTTTTGCATATTGGTTATTCATTTTTCCAAGCACCATTTATTGAAGAGACTATTCTTACTCCATGGAGTGAACTTGGCACCCTTGTCAAAAATCTGCTGGTCATAGATGTGAGGGTTTACGTCTGAATTCTCAATTTGATTCCATTGGTTTTTATATCTATCCTTATGCCATCTCCATGGTTATGATTACTGTAGTTTTGTAATAAATTTAAAAATGAGAAGTTATAAGTCCTCCAAATTTATTATTTTTGGCTATATACCCTCCCATATAAATTTGACAATTGGTTTTTCCACTTCTTCAAAGAAAGGTTTTGGAAATTTGATTGAGATTATGTTGAGTCTATAAATCCTTTTAGGTAGAATTAACATCTTAATGATATTTAATCTTCCAATCCATGAACATGGAATGTCCTTCCATTTACTTAGGGTTTCTTTAACTTCAGTAATATTTTCTGGTTTTTCCATTACAAGTCCTTTACATCCTAAGTTAAATTTATTCCTAGAGATTTTATTATTTTTGTTGTTATTTTAATTGAATTGTTTTGTAGATTTTTTTTCTGATTTCTCATTACTGTATATGGAAACATGACTGATTTTTCCATGTTGATCCCGTACCCAGCCACTTCGCTGAATTTGTTTATTAGCTTTAATAGCTTCATTGTGGATTTTTCAGGACTTTTTATATATAAGATCATGTCATCTGCAAATAGGGAAAATTTTACTTCTTCTCCTACAATTTTCTAATGCTTTTTATTTCTTTTACTTGCCTAGTTGCTCTGGCTAGAGCTTCAAGTACAATGTTGAATAACAGTGGTGAGAGTGGGCAGTTTTGTCTTATTTCTGCCTTAGGGGGAAGGATTTCAGTTTTCATCCTTAAATATGATGTTACCTGTGTGTTTTTTCATATATGCTCTTTATCATGTTGAGGTAGTTTGCTTCTATTTCTAGTTTTCTGAATAAAGAGTGCTAGATTTTGTCAAATGCCTTTTCTGCATCAATTGAGATGGTCAGGTGTTTATACATATAGTGATAAATAACATATATACAAAAAAAGCAAAAAATCTCAAAGCACATTGCAACAATGAGTCATAGAACAGACTGCAACTGTTGGTATGAGTTACAGTTCCACAACTTTAGTTTTTTCCTTCTAGCTGCTCCAAGATATTGAAGACTAAAAGAAATATTAATATTATGATTCAGCAGTCACACTCATTTATAAACCCTATCTTCTCTGTTATAACTTCACCTTCTTCTTTGATCTTTTTCCTAGTCTTTAGGGGTATTTTGACTATGCACATTCTAACTTCATGTTGGAAAGGGCTGTCAATATGGGATGGGGAATGGAATTAGTTGATATTCTGGGTTTCAGGGCTTATCTGGCCTAGAACCCTATCTGGAGGTTGTAGGTTTCTGGAAAGTAATCATAGTGCATGGAACCTTGGTAGAATCTCATGTAAATCTTTATATGTTTTTTTAGGGTTGGCAGGAATGGTTTTGGTTGGGATTTGGCAAACCATGGTAAATAGCAATATCTAGCTGAAGCTTGTGTAAGAGTGGCCTCCAGAATAGCCTCCTGACCCTATTTGAACTCTCTCAGCCACTGAAACCTTATTTGTTACACTTCTTTTTCCCCCTTTTGGTCAGGAAGGCATTGTCGATCCCACAAGGTCAGGGCCAGGCTCATCCCTGGGAGTCATATCCCACATTGCCAGAGAGACTTTCACACCTGAGTGATGTCATGTCCCACATAGAAGGGAGGGTAATGATTTTACTTACAGAGTTGGGCTTAGGAGAGAGAGGCCACATCTGAGCAACAAAAGAGGTCTTGAACAGGTGTTTTTTGTTGTTGTTGTTGTTTTACTTTTATTCCATTCATGTGGTATATTACATTAATTGATGTTGAATCAGCCTTGCATACCTAGGATAAATCCCACTTGAGCATGGTGCATAATTCTTCTAATATGGTGTTGGATTCAGTTTGCCAGTATTTTGTTGACTTTTTGCTTCTATATTCATATATAATATTTGTCTGTAATTTTCTCTTCTGGTGGTCTCTTCATGCTATTTTGGTATTAGGGTGTTGTTAGCCTCAAAGATGAGTTAGAAAGTGTTCCCTCTTCTTCAATTTTTTGGAAGAGTTTGAGCAGAATTGGTGTTGATTCTTCTTGGAATGTTTGGTAAAATTCACCAATGAAGCCATCTGGTCCTGGGCTTTCTTTGTTGGGAGGTTTTTGATTACAGCTTATGGTTCAGTAATGCTTTTTTATCCATTCTGTCAGTCCCTGCCTTTGAACTAGAGTGTTTAATTCATTTACTTTTTTTTTTCTTTTTTGAGTGCATGGTCTGGGAATCAAACCTGTTTCTCCCACATGGAAGGTAAGAATTCTACCACTGAACCACCCATGCATCCCACATTTATAGTAAAAACTGATAGTGCAGAACTTTTTGCTGCTATTTTGCTATTTTGTCTTTGTAAGCCTTGCACCTTCTCTTGTCGCTCATTTTTTCTGTTAATGCATACTTTCATATTTATTTGATTTTTTTGTATTGCCTACCATTTTGAGTCACTTCTAATTTCTTTCTGAGGCTTAAATTGAACATCCTAAATCTATGACAATAATATCTACATCAAATCACATTTGATTTGATAAATTTAACTTAACTTAAATTCATACACTGTTCCTATACTTCTGTATCACCTGATCATTTTGCTGTACTTGTTATAAATTATATCTTTATACATTGTATGTCCAAAACCATAAATTTATCATTAATTTTATGCATTAAATTTTAGAACATGTAAGAAGTAAAAAGTGGAGTTATATACCAAAAAACACAATAGTTCTGGCATTTATAATAACTCATATGGTTACCTTTTCCAGAAGTCATTATTTCTTCTTACCACTTTGATCCACTCTCCAGAGTCCTTTCCTTCAGGCCTAAGAACTCCTTTTAGCATTGCTTGTAGGCAAAGTCTGGTGGTGCTGAACTCCCTCATCCTTCAGTTGTTGTGTTGTTGTTTATTAATCTGGGAATATTTTCATCTCTCTTTTTTTTGGAGAAAGTATGATTCCATTTTTATTCCAACAAATGTTTCAGTTATTCAGATTTTAGGATTTGCTTACTAAAAAGTCAATGGGAATGAGACTGTTTTGATATTTGCATTACAGACATCAAATTGAATTACAAATAGTACTGTGCTGATTTGAAAGGATGTATGTCCCCTAGAAAAGACATGTTTTAATCAAAATCCCATTTTGTAAAGGCAGAATAATCCCTATTCAATACTGTATGTTTGAATCTGTAATCAGATCATCTCCCTGGAGATGTGATTTAATCAAGAGTGGTTGTTAAGCTGGATTAGGTGACGACATGTCTCCACCCATATCAAGACAACATGTCTTGATAAGTTTCTCAAGTCCTATAAAAGAGGAAACATTGTGGACAATGAGGAGATTCAAAGAGAACAGAGCAGAACGACACAGTCATGAAGCAGAGTCCACCAGCCAGCGACCTTTGGAGATGAAGAAGGAAAATGCCTCCTGGGAAGCTTCATGAAACAGGAAGCCAGGAGAAGAAGCTGGCAGATGACGCCATGTTCGCCATGTGCCCTTCCAGATAAGAGAGGAACCCTGACCATATTCATCATGCGCCTTTCCAGATGAGATAGAAACTATGACTGTGTTCACCATGTGCTTTCTCGGATGAGAGAGAAACCCTGAACTTCATCGGCCTTCTTGAACCAAGGTATCTTTCCATGGATGCGTTTGATTGGACATTTCTATAGACTCATTTTAACTGAGACATTTTCTCAGCCTTAGAACTGTAAACTAGCAACTCATTAATTTCCTCTTTTTAAGAGCCATTCTGTTTCTGGTATATTGCATTCTGGCAGCTAGCAAACTAGAATAAGTACTCCTATTTGCTTTATCTTATTTTGTTTTGTTTTTAGTTGTAGAACAGATTTTAGAGTTTGGTATGGGTTACAATTCCACAATTTTAGGTTTTTACTTTTACCTGCTCTAAGATACTGGAGACTAATACAAATATCAGTATAATGATTCAGCAGTCATACTCATTTGTTAAACCCTGCCTTCTCTGTATAACTCCACCGTCACCCCTGATCTTTCTCCCACTCTTTAGGGGTATTTGGGATATGCCCATTCCAAAGTTTTTAAGTTGGAAGAGGCTATTGATAATATGGGATAGGAGTATGGAACTACTAGTTGATGTTCTGGAGAGGCTGGTCCCTCTGCATTTCATGACTTTTTCTGATCCAGGGACCCATCTGGAGGTTGTAGGTTTCTAGAAAGTTACCCTAGTGCATGGAACCTTTGCAAGATCTCATATAATGCTATAGGTGTTAAGATTGGCAGGAATCTTAGGTTTTAGGTGGGTTTGGCAAGTTTCTGCTACATTTTTTAAAGACAGTATTGCTGAATATAAAATTCTTGGTTGGCAATTGTTTTCTTTCAGTACTTTAAATATTTGTCCAACTGCCTTCTTGCCTCCATGGTTTCTGATAAGAAATCACAACTTAATCTTATTGGAACTCCTTTTCATAACATGTTGCTTTTGTTTTTCAGCTTTCAGAACTCTCTCCTTGCCCTTGGCATTTGATGCTTTGACTACCATGTGTCTGGGTATGATTTTCTTTGAGTTTATGATGTTAGGGGTTTATTAATTTTCTTGAATATGCACATTCAAGTCCTTCATTAAATCTGGGAAGATTTTCTCCATTATTTCCTTGAAAATTCCTTCTGTCCCTTTCTCTTTCTTTTCCTACTGGAACTCCATAATGTATAAATTGGTATGTTTCATGGTGTACCACAGTTCTCTTAGGCTCCATTTGCTTTTTTATTTTTTTAACATTTTTTATTGTGAGATATAACATATATACAAAAAGCAATAGATCTTAAAGTAAAATTAACAAGTAGTTTGGTATAGGTAATAGGTCCATAATTTCAGGTTTTTACTTCTACCTGCTCCAAGACACTGGAGACTAAAAAGAAATATCAATATGATGATTCAGTAGTCATACTCATTTGTTAAATCCTAACTTCTCTGTTATTACTTCTCCTTCTTCTTTGATCCTTCCCCAATCGTTAGGGATATTTAGGCTATGCCATCCTAACTTTTTTCATATTGTTAAGGAGTGCTGATAATATAGGATATAGGGATGGAACTAGTTGACCTTCTTGAGGAGTCTGGCTCCTCTGGGCTTCAGGATTTATCTGGCCTCTGAACCATCTGAGTCATGTCCCATGTAAGGGGGAAGGCAGTGAGTTCACCTGCCAAGTTGGCTTGGAGAGAGAGGCCACATCTGAGCACAAAAGAGGTTCTCTGGAGGTGACTCTTAGGCATGATGTTAAGCAGTCTTAGCTTCTCCTTTGCAGGAATAAGTTTCACAGGGGGCCAACCCTAAGATTGATGGCTCAGCCTATTGAATTGGTTGTCCCCACTACTTGTGGGAATATCAGGAACTCGCCAGATGGGCAAGTTTAATATTTCCTCCATACTTCCCAGTCTCTCACAGGGACTTTGCAAATATTTTTTATTTTCTGCCCAAATTATTCTGGAATATATTGCAGCATCACACTAACCTGTACAAATCACTAGGATCTCATGCCTTATTCAAAAGTCCATGTAATTATGGTATTCAAATAAACTGATCATACAAGTTAAATTAGGTAATGTGTTACCCAAAATATAAATTTTGTGCCAAATAAACATCCCTTCCTTTGGTCTCACACAGAAGTTCAAGTTTTAAAATATGGACCATGTCATCCTTTGCCCTGTATTTTGACTTACCTTAGTCCTATCCAAATCAGCTTCATTCATATCTCTAGTAGAAGTCTGATCACTTTCTCAAAATTTTTAACAGTTGCTGTCTGGGGAAATGCTGACTTTCATAGCTTTAGAGCTCTAATTCAGAGTGGTGTCATATACATATCCAAAGTTTCAGGGATCTGCCGATACTTTTTCATTATCAGCCCACCGTATCTGAGATGTATTCAGGTATTACACTAAGCTATACAGAATTATGAGGCCTCATTCCTGTTCTGTGCTCCATGTGTTTGGATTGTTTAAATGAGCTATCCAGGCAGGTTGATTTAGATTCTATGTTACAGAAGATTTGTTTCTAGACACAGTAAAACTCTCTGCCTTTGGTCTCATACAGTAGGTGAAGCTCTAGAAGACATACACTATCATCCTTTGCCCTCTGTTCTGATTTACTTTAGTCCCAAACAAACAGGCTTCATTTTTAACTGTAATTGAAGCTTGACTTCTTTTTTTGTAACTTTAACAGTTGTTGTATGTAGCAATGTTGACTTTCAGAGCTGCAAAACCCAGCTCTGAGTCTTAGGTGTCACAGAGGTACCTAAAGTTCCAGGGAAATACCAGCTGGTACATACATAACACAACATCTTAGAATCTAGAAAAACACTGACAACTCTGGATGAAATTGATTATAAGAGCTTACAATCTAGGCTCCAATTTTCTTATAAGCATTTTCTAAAAGAGACCATGCCACATTTGTTCTTTTGTTTCTGCTTATTTTACACAATACAAAAGTTCATTCACTTCGTTGTGTGCCTCACAACTTCATTCCTTTTCATAGCCGCACAAATTCCATCATGTGTCTACATCAGTTTGCTATTTTTCTCAGTCATTGTACTCTTTGGCCTCCTCCTTCTATTGGGCATCATGGATAATGTTCAAAATAAACAATCCATGTGTTACAGTGTCCTCACTTAGTTGTACAATCATCAGCGCTCTCAATTTTATTTTGTACTAATTTTCATTAGTCCAAAGAGACAAAGAACCAAATAAACACAGCCTCACCAAATATCAAATCTAACCCCCCCTTGTCGTTCATCCCTTCCCCCATTGTTTACCCCTGGTATTGTTGTCTTCCTATTAAGTATAGGCCATAGCATGCAATATTAGTTTCCCCCCCACCCCTCTACTGTTGACTCTTTGTACAAGATCAAATCTTTTGAATTAGTTCATGCAAGAACTTATTAATAACTGTAGAGTAATTGGTGGGATACATGCCTCTATACAACCCCTTTCAATACTATTTACCTTCAATATGGCACTGTTAATTATAACCCCACTAATGAATTACTTTTACTTCTATCCATTCTCTAACAGATTTCAGCCTCATTGGGTAACCGTTCACCCATCTCTACCTTCTGTGTACCTCTAGGTCCTCTTTTTTCTACATTGTAAGCTTCTGAGTTTACCTTTACCAGGATCAAATTAGTGAAATTGTATAGTATGTATCCTTTTGTGTCTGGCATATCTCACTCAGCATTATGTCCTCAAGTTTCATCCATGTTGTCATATGCTTCAGGATTTCATTTCCTCTTACTGTGGTATAGTATTCCATCATATGTATATGGCACATTTTGTTTACTTGTCTGATGGGCACTTGGATTGTTTCCATCTTTTGGCAATTGTGAAAAGTGCCACTATGAACATCAATATGCAAATGTCTGTTTGGGTCACTGCTTTCAGCTCTTCTGGGTATATACCAAATAGTGGTATTGCTGGGTCATAGGGCAATTCAATATTTAGCTTTTTGAGGAACCACCAAACTGTCTTCCACAGTGGCTGTACCATTATACATTCCCACCAGCAATGAATAAGTGTTCAGATTTCTCCACATCCTCTCCAACATTTGTAGTTTTCTGTTTGTTTAATAGCAGCCATTTTTATAGGTGTGAGATGATATCTCATTCTAGTCTTGATTTGCATTTCCTTATAGAAAATGAAGCTGTGCATTTCTTCTTGTGCTTTTTAGCCATTTGTATTTGCTCTTCAGAAAGATGTCTATTTATATCCTTATCCATTTTATAATTGGGTTGTTCATTCTTTTGTTGTTGAGTTGTGTAATTTCTTTATGTACACAGGATATCAAATTTTTATCCAATATGTGGTTTCCAAATATTTTCTGCCATTGAGTTGGCTGCCTCTTCACCTTTTTGACAAAGTCCTTTGAGGCAAAAAAGCTTTTGATTTTGAGGTGTCACCATTTATCTATTTTTTTCTTTCATTGCTTTTGCATTAGATGTAAAGTTTAATAAGCGACCACCTTTAGTAAGTCTTGAAGGTGTATCCCTTTATTTTATTCTAGGAGTTTTATGAATCTGTCTCTTATATTTAGGTCTTGATCCACTTTGAATTAATTGTTGTATGGAATGTAAGGTAGGTGTCCTCTTTCATTCTTTTGGGTGGTGCCATCCAATGCTCCCATGCTCATTTATTGAAAAGACTATTCTGTTCAGTTCGGTGGATGTGCGGGCCTTGTCAAAGGTCAATCCACCATAGATTTGGTGGTCAATCTCCACACACTTGATTCAATTCCATTGGTCAAAAGTACCATGCTGTTTTCACCACTGTGGCTTTATAATAAGCTTTAAAGTCAGGAAGTCCCACTTTGCTTTTTTTTAAACGATGTTTTTAGATATTCTCTTACCCTCCGAAATAAATTTGACAGCTAACTTTTCCAAGTCATCCAAGTAGGTTGTTGGAAATTTGATTGGTATAGGATTGAATCTGTAGATCCCTCTGGGTAGAATTGACCCCCAAATGACATCCAATCTTCCTATCCATGAGCACAAAATGTCTTTCCACCTGTTTAGTACTTCTTTGATTTTTTTTCGCAGTGTTTTGTAGTTTTCTGTGTACAAGTTCTTAATATTACTGGTTATTTTTATTCCTACATATTTGACTCTTTTAGTTGCTATTTTGAATGGATTTTTTCCCTAATTTTCTCCTCTGTTACTTCATTATTTGGGTATAAAAACATTACTTATTTTTGTACATTTATCTTGGATCCCATCATTTTGCTGAAAAATTTTATTCGCTCAGGTAGCTTTGTCATAGATTTCTCAGGATTTTCCAAGTTTAGTACCATTTCATCTGCAAATATTGAAAGTTTTACTTCTTTCTTTCCTGTTTGGCTGCCTTTTATTCCTTTCTCCTCCTCATCACTTTAGCTAGAACTTCTAGTATAATCTTGAATAATAGTTGTAACAATAGGCATCCTCGCCTTGTTCCCAATCATAGGCGGAAGGCTTTCATCTCTCACTATTAAGTATGATGCTGGCCCTTTATAATATTGAGGACGTTTCTCTAGACTTCCACCTTTTGAAGTGTTTTTGTTAGAAAAGGATGCTGGATTTTGTCAAATGCTTTTTTAGCCTCAATTGATATGATCATGTGATTTTTCCCTTTCGATTTGTTAATGTGCCATATTATTTTGATTGATTTTCTTGTGTTGAACCACCCTTGCACTCCTGGTATAAACCCCACTTGGTCGTGTTGTACAGTTCTTTCAATGTGTTGTTAGAGTCATTTTGCTGGTATTGTGTTGAGAATTTTTGCATCTATGTTCATTAGGGAGATTGGCCTGTAATTTTCCTTCGTTATAGCATCTTTACATGGTTTTAGTATTAAAGTGATGTTAGCTTCATAAAATGAGTCAGGTAGCATTCCTATTTCCTCAGTTTTTTTGGAAAAGTTTGAGCAGGATCGGTGTTAGTTCTTTTTGGAATGTTTGATAAAATTCCCCTATGCAGCCACCTGACCCTGGGCTTGTCTTTGTAGGAAGATTTTTGATGACTGGATCTCTTTACCTGTGATTGATTTGTTGAGATCTTCTATTTCTTCTTGAGTCAGTGTAAGTTATTCATGTGTTTCTAGGAATTTGTCCATTTCCTGTAAGTTGTCTAGTTTGTTGGCATATAGTTGTCCATCATATCCTCTTACGATTTCTTCAGGATCCATGGTAATGACCTCCCTCTCATTTCTGATTTTGTTTATTTGCTTTCATGCTGTCAGTCATTTTCCAGAAATCATGTTACATTTTTTCCATCTTTCCTGCCATTTGTTCTATCAATTGTCCTGTCTCCTACGTTATGTATTCTTTTTTCTGCTTCTTCACATCTGCTGTAATGAATCTCTAATATATTTTTAATTTGATCTATGGTATCTTTGATCTCTGTGAGACCTGCTATTTTTAAATTTATTCTTTTAAAATCTTCTTTATGCTCTTCCAGTATTTTCTTCATATCCTTTATGTCCTATGCACATCTTTGATTCGTTGTTCCAAATTCCATGTCCTTTCTGTGCTTTAATTTGGCCATTTGCCGTGACCATATCTGCCTGAATCTTCATGTGCTTTGTGATTTTCTGTTGCATTCAGGGCATTTGATTATCGTGATAAGGTTGTTTTGCAAGTTGATTCCTTCACTCATTTAAGATTTTGTATTTGCTCATGTTGAAGGTCCCCTTTCACACCTGGATTGTCAATCATTCCCTGCCAAACCATGGCCCAGATCTCATGGAGGAGATGCAGTTGTACTTGAGGCTTCCCAACAGGTGTCACTCTTGAGCCACTTCTCCCTGACTGCAGTAGCCAGCTGAGCAAGTGGGAGACACAATATAATTCCAGCCAAGGCAGCTGATCTCAGTGAGCCCTGAGAGCTATCAACTCCAGGGCTGAGGGGTGAGCAGTGTGCACCTCAGCAGAGACTCCTTTTATGGGTCCAATGGGTCTGTTGCCCCCCACCCCAGCTCCTGCTTAGGATGACTTGGGCTAGGGGGCTGGGTATTTCAGCTTCCCCTGACCTTAGACAGCCTGGAAATGCCAGGTGGCTGGTCTTGCTGGTGCTCAGCAGATGGTTGATTTCAGTGCAACCAGGGCAGCTGTTTGCAGCACAAGGTGGGGCAGCAGTTCATGGCCAGTTGCTCAGCATACTTCCAGATTCCCCTTGAGAGGTTCTGGCTGTGGACTTGCATAGGAAGATTTTCCAAGCTAGCTGCAGGAATAGGCTGGAGTGGGGGGATGGTCCACTCCTTTGGACCCACACTTCCTCGTGTGCTGCCTTTTGCCACCAGTTGGGTCATACCTGAGCTCACTCACCCTGTCCTCTCCACCTCAGTTTCTCCACTTTTTCATCTAGGACCTCCCTATGTAATGTGGAAGATCTTCTCTGGTCACTTGCACCCTGGAATTTCAGTCCCAGTCATTTTTCTGTCCCTTCTCTCATTGTTCCATGGAGCAGGGGCGAACTCAGCCTATTGTATTCTGCCATCTTCTTGTCTGTTTGCTTTTTTTTTTAATTTTTTATTAATTAAAAAAAAATTACAAGAAGGAAACGCAAACATTCCAAACACAGGCTCATTCCGCTCTACACATACACTCAGCAATTCACAATATCATCACATGTTTGCATATTCATCATCATGATCATTTCTTGGAACATTTGCATCTATTCAGAAAAAGAAATAAAAAGACAACAGAAAAATAAAACAAAAACAGAAAAAAAAATTTTACATACCATACCCCTTACCCCTCCCTTTCATTGATCAGTAGCATTTCAAACTAAATTTATTTTAACATTTGTTCCCCCTATTATTTGTTTAATTAGTCCATATGTTCTACTCATCTGTCGACAAGGTAGATAAAAGGAGCATCAGACACAAGATTTTCACAATCACACAGTCACATTGTGAAAGCTATTATCATTATACAATCATCCTCAAGAAACATGGCTACTGGAACACAGCTCAACATTTTCAGGCAGTTCCCTCCAGCCTCTCCATTACATCTTGGATAACAAGGTGATATCTACTTAATGCGTAAGAATAACCTCCAGGATAACCTCTCGACTCTGTTTGGAATCTCTCAGCCATTGACACTTTGTCTCATTTCACTCTTCCCCCTTTTGGTTGAGAAGATTTTCTCAATCCATTGATGATGGGTCTCAGCTCATTCTAGAGTTTTTCTCAATCCCTTGATGCTGAATCTCAGCTCATTCTGGGATTTCTGTCCCATGTCGCCAGGAAGATCCACACCCCTGCGAGTCATGTCCCATGTAGATGGGGGAGGGTGGTGAGTTTGCTTGCTGTGTTGGCTGTAAAGAGAGGCCACATCTGAGCAACAAAAGAGGTTCTTTTGGGGGTGACTCTTAGGCCTAATTTTAAGTAGGCTTGACCTATCCCCTGTGGGGTTAAGTTTCATATGAACAAACCCCAAGACTGGGGGCTCAGCCTATAACTTTGGTTGTCCACACTGCTTGTGAGAATATGAAGAATTCAACTTGGGGAAGTTGAGTTTTCCCCCATTCTCACCATTCCCCAAAGCGGACTTTGCAAATACTTTTCCACTCACTGTCTGTTTGCTTTTTTAAAATTCCTTTTTCTTACCACTCCTTAGCCTGATTCATTTTAATTGTTTTGTCTTTGAGATCACTGATTCTTTCTTCTGCCAGCTCCAATCTGCGGTTGAAACCTTTTAGAGCATTTTTCATTTTAGTTATTGGTGTCTTCAAGTAGAGTATTTCTGTTTGTTTCATATGTAAAATTTCTGTTCGTTGAGATTGTTTATTGTGCATACATTGTTTTCCTCATACCCTTTAATTCTTTCTCTGTGTTTTCCTTGATCTCTTTGAGAATAGTGAAGATCACTTTTTTAGTGCAATTTTATTGAGATATATATCATACCATATGGTCATTGAAATTGTACAATCAGTGGTAGTGGTTCACAGTATCATCATATAGCTGTGCAGTATCATCACAACAGATTTTTTTAAACGTTTTCATTATTCAAAAAATATGTAAAGAATAAAAGTAAAAAAGAATATATAAAACATCCCATGCCCCCTCCCCCTTTATTTATTTACTTTTTGTCTTTTTTTTCTTACTCAGCTATTCATACACTGGTTAAAGGGAGTCAGTCACAAGGTTTTCACAATTGCATGGTCACTCTTTAAAACCTCTATAGTTATTCAAACTATATAATTAAGGCTACTGGGTTATAGTTTGACAGTCTCATGTATTTCCCTCTAGCTACTCCAGTACACTAAAAACCGAGAAGGGATATCTATATACTGTATAAGAATAACCTCCAGAATGACCTCTTGCCTCTAGTTGAAATCTCTCAACCATGGAAACTTTATTTTCTTTCATTTTTACCCCTTTTGGTGAAGAGATTTTTCTTAATCTCACTATGCCAGGGCCAGGCTTATCCCCAGAAGTCATGTCCCACATTGCCAAGGAGATTTACACCCCTGGGAGTTATGTCCCATGTAGCAGGGGAGGGCAGTGAGTTCACCTACAGAATTGGCTAAGACAGGGAGGCCACATTTGAACAACAAAAGAGGTTCTCTGAGGATGACTCAGGTATAATCATAAGTAGGATTAGGTTCTCCTTTGCAGGAATAAGTTTTATAAGGGCAAACCCTATGAATGAGGGCCTGGACAATCAAATTAGTAGTCCCCAATGATTGCAAGAATAGTGGGCCTTCCCCAGGTGGGGAGGGCTAATATTTCCTCCTTTTCCCCCAGTCCCTCAAGGGGACTTTGCAAATACTTTTTAATCTGCCCATTTTACACACCAACAAGATCTCACTTCCTATTTAGGGTTCCATGTAGTTGTGGTCATTGAATAAGCCGATGTACAAGTTAAATTAGACAGACTGCTACCAAAAATATAAGTTTTGCACCAAATAAAAATCTCTTCCCTTCATCTCACACAGAAGTTGAAGTTTTAACACAGTCAATGTCATCCTTTACCCTGTAGTCTGATTTACCATAATCCTATTCAGATCAGCTTCATTTATATCTCTAATTGAAATCTGATTTCTTTTTCAGTGTTTTTTCCAGTTGCTGCAAGGGCAATGCTGACTTTCACAGCTGCAGAACTCTAACTTTGAGTCTTAAGTATCTTGCAAATACCCGAAGTTTCTGGGAACGACCAGGTTATACACAAAGAGCTCAGCACTTCAAAATTTAGAAATAACAGTTATAACTCTGGAATAGATGTGACTGCTGTAAGAGCTTACAATTTAGGAACTTTTACAATAGGCCTTAACCTGATAACCTGTGCTCTCGAATTCAATTCTCCAAGTTTGTATATCAAAGTTAGTCCATATTAGTGAGGCATTATAATATTTGTTCTTTTGTTTCTGGCTTATTTCTTTCAACAAACTGTCCTCAAGCTTCATTTACCTAGTTGCATACCTCGCAACTTCATTCCTTCTTGTAGCTGCTCATTAGTCCTTTGTATGTATATACCACATTCCCTGCTTCCATTCATCAGTTGATGTACCTTAAGGCCACCTCTATCCATTGCCAATCATGAATACTGCCACCATAAACACCAGTGTGGAAATGTCCACTCCTGTCCCACTCTGAGTTCTTCCAAGTATAAACCTAATATGGGGTTGCAGGATCATATAGCAACCCCATCCCTAGCCTCCTGTGGAACCATCACACTGCCCTCCAGAGGGATGGCACCACTCTGCTTCCCTACCAACAGTGCATAGGTACATCTCTCTCTCTACATTTTCTCTAGCACTTGTATCTCTCTGTTCATTATTTTTTCTGTTTATTTTTAAACAGGTTTTTTTTTGTATGCTCTAAAGCAGGGTCACCTTTCATTCTTTTTCCATGTGAGTATCCCATTATTGCAGCACAATTTGTTGAATTTTTGTTTGTTTGGTTTTTTGTTTGTTTGCTTGTTTGTTCTGGGGAGAAGTGCATGGGCCAGGAATAGAACCCAGGTCTCCTATATGGCAGATGAGAATTCTACCACTGAACTACCCTTGCACCCTCATCCATTTTTAAACAGTTTTATTCACACATCATACAATTCAACTTAAGGAAAAAAACAGTGGTCCCTAGTATATTCACATAGCCATGTTTTCACTACCACAATCTATATGATAACATTTCTGTTTTGAAAATCACTTTTAAAATGTCTTTGTCTAGTTTGTCCAAAGTTTGGAATTCTTCATTGAAAGTTTCTGGATTTTCATCTTATTCCTTGGGATGGGCCATCATTTCCTGTCCTTTTTTTTTCATCTTGCAATCTTTCGTGGGTCACTTTACATATTATAGTGTTAATTCTGGGATTTAGTCCCTGAGCTATAGATTATTTAGTTTGTTTCAGCTACTGACATGACAGAGATTTTCTTGACTGCCAAAACCAAACAAACCAATACAAAAACACTGTTCACAGACTTTGCAAATCAGAGGGGTGGGGCAAGATGGCGGCATAGGGAGATTGTCTCCTACTTTGGCCTCTGTCTCCACCATGCCCCTGGCACTACCAGGTCAGCTTAGAATTAAAGGCACCGCCGCACCACTTTATGCTGGTGGAGAACTACAGGCTGACAAGCACCACCTGCTGGGAAGGATAGGAAAAGCATAGAGTCAAGAAGTTTTACAGGAATCTCTAACAACCAGCTGGGTCTCATCACCAGGGAAACTTGACATTGTTTACACCCTGCTCCTAAGAACTGGCCTGTCTTGCTCAGGAAAATCTGACTTGAGCCTTTCTTGGATGACTTTTTCTTTTTTGGATATCTTGGGAGAGCATCCAAAAAAGAAAAAGTCCCATTTAGGCAGGATAATAACCAGAAAAATAAGAGCTGAAAAATTCTGAACAGTTTAAAAGAAGCTATGCTAGAAGTCTAGAATAAGTTGAATTGAACACCAAAAAGCAAACAAACAAAAAACAGAGAACAAAACCAACCAATAGGAACCCTAGGTAAAAGAGTAAAAATGACTTCCAGAATCAACTAATTAAAGAAATCAGATGCTGAGACACCAACAATAAATTATGAGTCATATTAGGAAAGTAGAAGATATGGACCAGCCCACTTCAAATGAGATACAGGAGTTGAAACAACTAATTAATGTTCAATTATGCATGCTAAATCAAATCAATGAGATTTGAGGAGATGAAGGATATAAAGAAGACATTGGGCAACCATAGAGAAGAATTCCAAAGCTTGAAAAAACAAATGGCAGAACTTGTGGGAATGAAAGGCACAATAGAAGAAATGAAAAATAGAATGGAGACTTACAACAGCAAATGTGTTGAGGCAGAAGAAAGGATTAGAAAACTAGAGGAGAGGACATGTGAAATCCTACACACTAAAGAACAAATAGGGAAAAGCATGGAAAAATATGAGCAGAGTCTTGGAATTATATGACAATGTGAAGTGCATGAATATATATGTTATGTGTACCATATGGTAAGAATGTGTTTGTATGTGGGTATATTTAATAAATAAAATAAAATAAAATAAAAAGAGACTGACTCTACAAGAAAGACTAAAGGAATACTACAGGCATGTAGGAAAGACAGGAGAGAGAGGTCTGGAGAAGAATGTAGAAATGAAGTCTATCAGTAAGGGTAAAAAGGAAAAAAAAGATATGACAAAATCCAAAAGACAAAATGCTAGAAGAAAGTATTGCCTTTACAGTAACAACATTAAATATTAATGGATTAAACTTCCCAATCAGAAGATATAGACTAGCAGAATGGATTAAAAAACAGGACCCATCTATATGCTGTCTATAAGAAACTTACTTTAGGCCCAAGCACAGTCTTTGCAAATCAGCTTTGCATTTGCTGGTTTTCTTCTTCAGATTTTAGTCCTCCTTTCAAGAAGATCTGCCTAAGATGAATGTGAAGTACAGGGTCCTCTATGTTTTCTGAACTTTAGTTTTGTCCTAGGCTTGTTTGTGCTTATTTGTGGCCTTAGGAATAACTTTGTTCACAGGAATTCAAATGCCTTCTCTACTCCCTAAGAAGCAGACTTTCTCCCCTTTCTGGGTGCCTTCATGTATGACTTAAAGTAGTTAATCTTTTGCCCTAGGCCTCTTTGACTTAACAGTGGTTTTTATATTGCTTTAGCTTTCCACAAACTGCTTCTGCCTGCAAGGCAAGTTTGAGAAAGCAAGTCAAAGATGAGTTTACTGGTTCATTTTTTCAGTCTGCTACCTGATAGATTTATATGGACACACAGGTACCTCAGTATACACATAGGGGGTATTTTGCTCCCTCTGGACCAGGGTCAGGAAACCACAATGGGAGTGCATTCTGCTGGGGTAGGGGTTGGGGGAGGAGCTAACAAAGGGGCCACATGCTTCTCTTACTATTTGTAAAGCTGTGTCTTCTTGATCCAGTGCTCTGCCAGTTACTGCAACCTTTAACTTTTCCTGAGTTTTGAGGAGGATGGCTCTATCAGTTTTTGCTCATTGTTTAGAGATTCTGCTGGGGTTCACCATCCTGGAGCATCTTATGCCACCATATTGGTCTAGAGAAGCTGACCCTCTCTTCTTACCTCCCAATCTCCTGAGCAGTGGAGGTAGCCCTCTGACACTGTGGAAGAAATAATCATTCATTCAACAGATATTTAACCACGGGTGAGCACTCAAGTTATGGAATCAACTAAGGCCACTTATTCAAAAGGGCATCTGTCTTAATTTGTGTTTCTTCTCAAATAGACCTTGAGATGAGGACTTGGGTACAGGTAGCTCTTTTTTTTGGTTACAGACAATGCTTGGAAGGAAAAATAAGAAATTGGGAAAAGTGAAACAGAAAAGGCAGAAAAGAACATAGAGTGTGTATAAAAGATAGTGCTGTTGGCAACTAGGGCTTAGTTCTCCTGGGAAACTTTTGAGAAATTATGTGCATAAATTTTTTTATCAGAGGATAGGCTGGGGTATTTATGCACCTGCACATTTTGATTGCACTTGAAAAGCTACCATGGTGTACTAAGTTAGAAAGGACAAAAGTCACTGATTCCTGAGTTCGGAAGTTATCAGTGCATTGGAGACTGTTTCCATTCCTACAGGTGAACTCAGGTAAGCTACACTACACTACAGTGTAATTGGCATCCTTCGTAGCCATTCATGCACAATCTGTAAAGCTAAATGTACTGTTTCTCCATAAGTATATCCTCTTACAAATGGTAGATATTATTTTTGGAAGAGCAAATAAATTACTATTGAACATTACACAGAGGATATTTCAAAATAAAAGAGACTTCAGTTAATATATTTGCATCAGCCAGTGGTAGTTATAGGTTCTAATCAGCAACCAGACTCATGAAATCCAATAGGCTTTAATTTAACACTATATAGCATTTTAAATGCACACAGGACCAACCACATGCACAGCTTCACCTCATTTTAGATGCCCAACTTCTAGACAATTACCCAGCTTTTGGGCTGCTCTCATTTACTCAGTGTATATTTTGCTATTACACATACAAGATGTATGTTGTCTTTTTAACTCAGAGAAGTTGCAGCCTCAGTTTCCCACCAGTCCCTTAGATCATTCTAGTCACATAGGCCTAAGGCCTGTATGCCTTTTCATGGTTCTTCCATTCTCAATGTCTGTCCCAACAGTTAGTAGTTCTATAGCAAACAAGGTAGATACAACCTTCCATATAATATTTAAGCCATCATTTCCAATGAGTTAGTATTATGAGAAAACAGTCTCCTGATTTGTTTCAAAGGCAGATCTTGGTTCAGCCCAGGCCTGATGTTAACGCTCTACTTAAAAAACTTATTTCTCAACTAAATTTTAAATCTTGGTAAAAAGTCCTGTCCTAATTTCCTTGTACACCTAAGCTTCCTTTTAGAGGGGTTTTTAGGAGTTGAGGAGAAACAGAAGCAGAAAAAGGTAGTACAATAGATCATCTGCTATTGTTACTGACCAATTGTTGAAACAGATATTCTGTCAATAAAACAGAAGTGGTCCTCTCATTGATTAAAATGTACCTTAAAGTAAGTACTCTATACAATACTCTCTGAGTACTTACTAAGGGTAACTTACATGTTGGGGAAAGACTATAGTTAAAACACTAAAGGAAAAGGATTTTGTTCCTGAATGATTAGTCAAAACTGTTGTCTCATTTTTTGGAAATTGTCATTTTTAATCATTCTTCCCCAGATTTTCTGCTGTAAAAATCTATGTTTTTCTTTGTTCTTACCATCTCATTTCTGTAAGTATCCTATAGTCTCATCCATTATCATAAAGACATTTAAAGAGAGATGATCATCTGCTCTTATGAAATAGCCCATCCGTTGCCAACTGGGACACAGTAGACCTGTTTTCTCATTTCCATGGTTGGATTCAGCTACGTCTCTGAGAGACCCTATTTCTTTTTGAATAGAAATCATGGCAGATCAATGGCAGTAAACCCTGGGAGAGGAAGATTAGGGAAGTGATTCCTATGCTGATTCCATGTGCTGTCTTGCCAGGAACACATACTGCAAATTGGAATACTTTATTTTCCAACTGTTAAAAATATGAATGTTTTCTGAGGGATGGGAGATTGACGATTTCATTAGCATTACAAAGCTTCTGGTATATAAAAAGTCACTAGGAATCTTAGATGCCTTTTTAACCTTCTCAGTTTCCAGCAGTTTTGTTAAAGCACTGAAGATGTAACTGTTCCTTAAAGTTTCTTTCATTTCCTTCCTCTTTTCCTTCCTTCATGCCAACAAATGTCTGTTGAGCCCCTATTATAGGTCAGGTACTGAGCGTGCAGTGGTAAACATGACGTTCATGGATTTTACAATCAGGTAGTGGAAGCAGATATTAAACAAATGAGCAGGCAAATATAGAATTACAAATTGTGCTAAGTCCTGGGGGAAAGATGTGATGCTACAGTCAAAAACTGGTAGGAGTGGGTGGTGTAAAGAAGACAGCCTCTTTGAGGAAGTCACATTAATTGGAACTCACCATGAAGTTTGAGTAGAAAGAAATGTGGGAGTGGGTGTCAGATGTGTGCAAAGGCCCTGAGACTGGAAGTATGCATGAGCTTGGCTCATCTGAGGGACCAAAAAAAAAATCTGAATGTGGCTAAACCTTCTTCAGCAAAGAAAAGTGATGGGTAGGTTGTGAAGCTGAAGCAATAGTCAGGGGCCAGATCATTAAGACAAAATAATACGGTAGAGATAAAATGTCTGTTCAGGAACAAAATATACCAAGGGAACAAAACTAAAAATTAACAGAGGGCACGGAGCTACACCTGAATCATATATTACCCTACAGATTGTAACATTTTCTCTTGTAATTACTTAGGAGAATGGTGGCCATTTTGTAATATGAAACCTGAGAAAGGATAAAACAAAGGTGTTCACTCACCTTTTTCAAGGGATTCTTTGAACTCTAAGGGAGTTCACCTGGAAATAGATCAAGAAGATTAATGTTCAGCCTGTAGCATTAAGCACAACTTGCTCATTTAGGACACATGCTGGTAGCTCAGAAGAATAAAAGGTTGTGTCCTTTTGAATGGAGGACTGCTGTTTGCTTGACAGAAGGTAATAAATAAAAAGACCACAGTGCCACAGAGCTTATTTAGAAGGTTTGCAGTGAGAGAGGTAAAAAATCGCAAACTGAGCCTGAGAGATGAACAGAATAATGAAGGAGCTGGTGAATGGAAATTCAAAGTAACATCTGTCATTGTTTTAAACTTTTTCCATGTCAGTGAACTATCTGGGGTCCTGTGGTCTTTAATATAGCTCTTTGCTTAATGTATCTCCCTCTCTCCTTCCCTCCTGCAACTCTGACTTCCAAGGCAAAATAGCATTGAAGGGGTAAGGGAGAACTTTGATTATTTGTTGATTAAAGAACATTCTGCGTCAGCCTTTTTGTGAGACTGAAAAATATTCCATCTTTGAAATGAAAAATATGAAAGGAAAAGAAAAGTATCTTTTAAACATTGACCAGAGACATAACATGATCTTCTTCTCTTATATTATCTTACATTTCTTCTTTATCTTCCTCCCTCTCTCCCTCTCTTCCTTCCTTTCATTTCTGTTCTTCCTTATTTCCTTCCTTGCTTATTACCTTCCTTTCTTCATTTTCTTCTTTCCTTCCTTCTCTCCCTCCCTGGATAGAAGAAAGATGGAGTTTAATTAAAGGATTTTATTATTGGGATTCTCAAGGAATAATGCAATGACTTCCCTTTGAGTTTTAATGTTTTCCTTTCAGAAATCAGGAATCCAAATTCAATTTTAATACCTAACTCACAGGATGGTAGTCTGGATAAGATAAGAAAGTATACTGGGAAATGATCAGTAGGTATCTAGGGCCTGACCTAAAGTGGTGCCATTTCTATTCATGCTGAGGTGTCTAGGTGAAACTAGAAATGGGGGTATGGAGTTAGGAGAAGATTTTTATGGTTCTTTAAGCAATTAAGTTATGATATTTGAAGGCCTAAACCTAAGTGTTTTGTAGAGGGAAAGGAGAGGAAAGGAATGTTTCTGAAAGATTAGGTAATGGTTCTGGTATTGAGGATAAATAAGAATTTGGACCAAGGCAGACTTCCTAACTTAGTAGACTGCAGGGATAGAATGAAAATGGGAGGGTAAGATGTTTATAAAGAGAAAAGCTGTTATAGACCCATAATAGGTGATTAGCACTTTCTGATGGAATTAATTAATTCGAAAAATAATTAAACTCTTATTTGGGCTTATCTAGAATGCTATGGTTTAATGGTGGACATTTCTGTGCAAATGTCCTATAATGGTAAGAGCATGGACCTCATTTATGCTTTTCCCATTATTTCCTATACTGCAGAGGTAGAACAGCTTGAGTTGTCCTTGAATATAAGAATACTCAGTGGCTGAGAAAAATCATTTGTGTTGTCATCTTTGTCAAGTAAGTGTCACAAGGGTGACCTATAATTATCCACTGCCACTTTGACAGAGGGTAACAATTACAGCAAGAGCACTTCTGTGTCATATTTCAGTGTGACAGCCTTGCTGACCTGATGGGGAGTAAATGCACATAGCAGAGGTTTTGGAATAATTTCTGTATCCGATAGAGTAGAGATCTTTGTCAGAGAATGTGAAAATTAATTAGGCAACATTTCACCTGCCTATTTTTATATATCTGGGAAACCTAGTCATATCTTCATCTTGGATCGAATATATCAACAAAACCCTATTACAAAATTAATTGCTTCAGTCTTTGTAAAGACTAGGCAGGTTTATTTCAATTTGCTGGAGAAGGTTAAGAAATGAAGCAGTATCATGTGAGTGGCTGCCAGCTAAAGACAGCTTAGTAACAAAAGGTTTTTATGATGATTGACAGTCACATCGGTAATAATTATTCCTTAGAATTGTTTAGAAATGCCAAAAGGGAACAGAAAGATCAATTTCAGTATTTCCAGAGATAACCTATCATCATTCTGATTTTTTTCAAATTCATTTATAAATTCAATATTCCTCTAAGATGGTCTGATGATGCCTACCATGCTGTACGTTACTCATTCTACTCTGAATGTTGACTAGACTTGGTGGCTTGCTTCTAATGAATAGATAGTGGCAAAAGTGATGGAATGGCACCTCCATGAATAGGTTACAAAAGACTGTGGCTTCTCTCTCTCTTACTCTTTCTTGTTTATTTGCTTGCTCTGAGGGAAATTAAGTACCATGCTGCAAATATGGCAAGGAACTGAGGGAGGCCTTTGTCAACAGACAATGAAAACTTGAGCTCCTCAGTCCAACATCCTGTGAAGAACTGAATCCTGCCAATAACCTTGTGAGTGGGCTTAGAAGTGGACCCTTCCCCTTTTGGGCCTTCAGATGAGCCCACAGTACTGGGCAACATCATGGCTGCAATGTCATAAGAGACTTTGAGGCAGAGGTACTCAGCTAAGCTGCATCCAGATTTTTTTTCTTTTTTTTTTTTTTGTGCATGGTCCGGGAATCAAACATGGGTCTCCCGCATGGAAGGTGAGCAATCTACCACTGAGCCATCTGTGCACCCCTGCATTCAGAGTTTTGACCCACAGAATGTTTGTTTGATGGGGGGTGGGTTGGGGGTGGGGGTGGGGTGGTGCATGGTCTGGGAATCGAACCCAGGTCTCCTGCATGGAAGGCGAGCATTCTACCACTGAACCACCCATGCACCCGAAGGCTGCTAAGTTTTGGGGTAGTTTGTTATGTAGCAATAGAGAGCTAACGCTCATATGTTTACAAAAAAATGGATTATATTATTTTCTTTCAGTCAGAATTTTAGCAGTAAACCGAAGGCACTCAACTGGGATTTTGAAGAAAACCCTAGACAGTGTTAAAATCAATAAGGGATGAAGGGGCAGTAAGGTTTCACAACAGTGGGATGTCATCATGTCTAGACTTAAAGGAGAGAGAAAAGGAAAAAGTGTTAGTAGAGGCCAACAGAGGTAGAGTTAGAGAGAGGAAGCTGCCTTATAGGGAGAACAGATCTGCTGAGACATATGGGGAAAAAATAGCACATGCATGTACTCTTGAGCAATTCTTTTTGTTCTTGGTATCTTTCTCAATCATTAAAGATTCTCCTACAACATGGTTTACAGTAGCTACATAGTATGTATACTATATTCAAATCATCTTGATTGCATACTGATAAACATTTTTGAATGTATAAAATTCTTTTGCTAGGATAAACAGTGAAATAACATCCTTATAGTCATATTTCCATGGATTTTCTTAAATAGTTTCTTAGAGTACAATGAAAAAAGTGGAATAGTTGAAGACAATGGACTTTTTTTATAGACTTTTGATACATCTTGACATATTGCTTATTTGAAAAGTTTGTTCTGATTCTCCCTCTAGAAGGTATCTTTGACAATTTGGTAAAAAAAATACGTTTTATTTTGAATTTTCATTTTTGGGATAACTAAGTTTAAAATATTTCTCTCATGTTCATTAGCTACTTGTATTTCTTCTTTTTTGGTCTTTGTCCATTTTTTAAAAAGAATTTTATTAGTTTTCTTCTTATTGATTTATAGGAGCGATTTACACATTAAGGATTCCACATCATGAAATATGCTGCAAACTTTTTTCCGGTTTTCTGACTTTGTAAATTCAGTTGTAGTGCTTTTTTTATTTAAAGATGCCTAAAATTATTATATAGTAAAGCCTAAACCTTAATTTGAAGGTTTTTTATTTCATATATAGAATCTGTATACACAACTTCATGCATAGAATCATGAATATACAAATGTTTACCTTTTTCTTCTAGTATTTTAATAGGTTAATTATGCCAATTAATTTTTTTTAATTCAACTGGAATTTTTTTGGAGGTAAAGTGTTACATGGGAGATCAAACATTATGTCATGGTCAGGTTCATATGTCAATTTGGCATAGTGGTGGTACCTGTTTGTCTGTTTGGGCAGGTGCTGGCCTGTCTGTTGCAATGAGGACATTTCACAGAATTAAATCATGATCATGTCAGCAGCATCCACAGCTGATTCCATTTGTAATCAGCCAAAGGGGAGTGTCTTCTGCAATGAGTGATGCTTAATTTAATCGCTGGAGGCCTTTTAAGGAGGATTCAGAAGTGACAGTCTCTCTTCCTGCTTCGGCTGTTGAGCCCCTCCTGTGGAGTTCGTCCAGACCCTCCATTGGAATCATCGGCTTCACAGCCTGCCCTGCGAATTTTGGACTCTGCATTCCCACAGTCACATGAGACACTTTTATAAATTTTATATTTGCAAGTGTTCCCTGTTGATTCTGTTTCTCTAGAGAACCCTAACTAATACATCTTGGTACCAGGAGTGGTTCTTAAGAAAGTGATTCTTAAAAATGGATTTTTATGAATGGTTTTCTACTCTGTCTGGACTCAAAGGCACTAAGGACTCTGATTCCCATAATCAGAATGACACTCCCAATCCATGGAGTAAGTTGGCAAAAGAGATAGTCAAAATATTACCATTTGATTCTCCTAATGCTTCGCTTGTATGAAGCCAGGCTCTGGGGGATAATGTTTTTGACACCTTTACAGAGTTTTGAAGAAATAAGAGGTATAGAGATTTGGGTGGTTGTTGTTAGATACACTGGCTACATTAAGGAGTGAAAGGGATGGGCTTCAGGCTTCAAATGAGAAGCTTAAGCACCGTCTGACAGATGTAGACATTTCTATGAATATCTTGAAGGAAAATCTTATTTCCTGTAGCCGTAGACTTGAGATCTCTGAAAATCAGTTCAGAATCTTATTGTTAGAATAGCAACTTTACAACCTAAACTGAAATCTCAATGTTGCCTGGTGTCTGCCGTTAAAGTGAGGGCATTGGTTGGAAAGCAGTGGGACCCTGAAAAATGGGATGGTGACATATGGATTGATAATGATGTCGGGCATGAGGTTGAAACCCTAGATCATGCTGAGTCTTCTCTAGATAACCCTATAAGAGTTTGCCCTGAGGACATAATCGCCCCACCTCCAGCCTGCCTTCAGGAGTCAGACACCCAACCTCCTCTTGAAGGGATTAGCCCTAGAGTGAGTAATCCTATTTCACCAGATGAAACTGCAAATCAAGGCCCTGAAGCAAATGGTTTGGAAGATATTTCTAATTATTTTCATGACCAACCCCCCCACCCCTCATACCTTCTAGACCTATAACTAGACTTAAATCCCAATATGCCCTTAAAGGTGAGGTACAAAGTATCACACATGAGGAGGTATGTTACACGCCAAAAGAACTGTGTGAGTTTTCCAACTTATATACACAGAAATCAGGGGAATATGTGTGGCAATGGATTTTAAGTGTGTGGGATAATGGTGGGAAGAATATAAGGCCGGATCAGGCTGAATTTATTGATATGGGCCACTAAGCAGAGATTCTGCATTCAGTATAACTCGAGGGGTTAGAAAAGGTATTAACAGTTTGTTTGGATGGTTGGCTGAAACATGGATCAAAAGGTGGTCAATATTACCTGAGGTTGAAATGTCAGAACTGCCCCAGTATAATGTAGATGAGGGGATCCAGAGGCTTAGAGAGATTGGAATGTTAGAGTGGATTTATCATGCAAAGCCTGCTCTTACACCCCAGGAATGTTCAGAGGATGCACCTTTTACCAGAACAGTGAGAAATAAATTTGTGAGACTAGCACCATCATCCCTGAAGAGCTCTGTGGTTGCACTTCTCTGTAGGTCAGACATTACTGTAGGAACTGCTGTCACTGAGCTGGAATCCTTAAACACAATGGGGATGATGGGATCCCGAGTTGGCAGAAGCCAGGTGGCAGCACTTAATTGCCAGAGACAGGGTAGACATGGCTATTCTAATAGCAACTCAAAGCAGGTGTCAAAATTATATGACTCACAGAGATTTGTGGCATTGGCTAGTAAATCATGGGGTACCTAGAAATATAATAGAAGGGCAGTCTACTAAATTCTTGTTTGAGCTGTATAAACAAAAGAGTTCTAGGTCAAGTGAACAGAAGTCTAACCTAAATTACAAAACCACAGAATTACGGCCCCTTGATCAATTTCCAGACTTGAAACAGTTTACAGACCCAGAGCCCCTTGAATGAAGGGGAGGCCAGGTCCCTTTGGGGGAAAACCCTGTTACACTGCCACAGATTTATACCGTTAATCTTCCTCCAAGCCTTCCCCAAGGAGAACAACAGCCTTTTACCAGGGTAACTGTGCATTGGGGAAAAGGAAATGATCAGATATTTCAGGGATTATTAGATACTGGTTCAGAAGTGACATGAATTCCAGGGGACCCAACACGTCACTCTAGTCCACCAGTCAGAGTAGGGGCTTATGGAGGCCAGGTGATCAATGGAGTTTTAGCTCATGTCCATCTCACAGTGGGTCCAGTGGGCCTCTGGACTCATTCTGTAGTTATTTCCCTAGTTCCAGAATGTATAATTGGTATAGACATACTGAGCAACTGGCAGAATCCCCACATTGGCTCTCTAACTTGTGCAGTGAGGGCTATTATGGTAGGAAAGGCCAAGTGGAAGCCACTAGCACTGCCCCTACCGAGCAAAATAGTAAGTCAGAAGCAATACCGGATTCCTGGAGGGATTGCAGAGATTATTGCCACTCTTAAGGACTTGAAGAATGCAGGGGTGGTGATTCACACCACATCCCCATTCAACTCTCCTATTTGGCCTGTGCAGAAAACAGATGGGTCTTGGAGGATGACAGTGGATTATCGTAAGTTCAACCAGGTGGTAACTCCAGTTGCAGCTGCTGTTCCAGATGTGGTATCATTGCTTGAGCAAATCAATACATCCCCTGGTACCTGGTATGCAGCTATTGATCTGGCAAATACTTTTTTGTCAATAGCTATTATAAGGACCACCAGAAACAGTTTGCTTTCAGCTGGCAAGGTCAGCAATATACTTTCACTCTCCTACGTCAGGGGTATATCAACTCTCCAGCCCTATGTCATAATCTTGTCTGCAGGGATCTTGATCGTTTCTCCCTCCCACAAGACATCACACTGGTCCATTATGTTGATGATATCATGTTGATTGGACCTAGTGAGCAAGAAGTAGCAACTACTCTAGACTTATTGGTAAGGCATTTGCATGTCAGAGGATGGGAGATAAATCCAACAAAAATATAGGGGCCTTCCACCTCAGTGGAATTCTAGGTGTCCAGTGGTGTGGAGCATGTCGAGATATCCCTTCTAAGGTGAAGGATAAGTAGCTGCATCTGGCCCCTTCTACAACAAAAAAAAAGAGGCACAATGCCTAGTTGGTCTTTTTGGATTTTGGCGACAACATATTCCTCATTTGGTTGTGCTACTCTGGCCCATTTATCGAATGACTAGAAAAGCTGCTAATTTTGAGTGGGGACCTGAACAACAGGAGGCTCTGCGACAGGTCCAGGCTGCTGTATAAGCTGCTCTGCCACTTGGGCGGTATGATCCAGCAGATCCACTGGTGCTGGAAGTGTCAGTGGCAAATAGAGATGCTATCTGGAGCCTTTGGCAGTCCCCTATAGGAGAATCACAAGGTAGACCCTTAGGATTTTGGAGCAAAGCCTTACCATCAGCTGCAGATAACTACTCTCCTTTTGAGAAACAGCTTTTGGCCTGCTACTGGGCCTTAGTAGAGACTGAATGCTTAACCATGGGCCACCAAGTTGTCATGAGACCTGAGCTGCGTATCATGAGCTGGGTGTTGTCTGACCCACCAAGCCATAAAGTTAGGTATGCGCAGCAGCACTCTATTGTAAAATGTAAATAGTATGTACAAGATAGGGCCAGATCAGGTCCTGAAGGTACAAGTAAGTTACATGAAGAAGTGGCCCAAATGCCCATGGTCTCCACTTCTGCCACATTACCTTCTCTTTCCCAGACCAGAGCTATGGCCTCTTGGGGAGTTCCTTACAGTGAACTGACTGAGGAAGAGAAAACTCAGGCCTGGTTTGCGGATGGTTCAGCATGATATTCAGGTACCACCCAAAAGTGGACAGCTGCAGCACTACAACCCCTTTCTGGGGTGTCCTTGAAGGACAGTGCTGAGGGGAAATCCTCCCAGTGGGCAGAACTTTGAGCAATGCACCTGGTTGTTCATTTTGTTTGGAAGGAAAACTGGCCAGAGGTGCATTTGTATACTGACTCATGGGCTGTTGCTAATGGTTTGGCTGGATGGTCAGGGACTTGGAAAGACCATAATTGGAAAATTGGTGACGAAGAGGTCTGGGGAAGAAGTATGTGGATAGACCTTTCTGAGTGGGGTAAAAACATGAACATATTTGTGTTCCATGTGAATGCACACCAGAGGGTGACTTCAGCAGAAGAAGGTTTTAATAATCAATTGGATAAGATGACCTGTTCTGTGGATACCAGTCAGCCTCTTTCCCTAGCAACTCCTGTCATTGCCCAATGGGCTCATGAACAAAGTAGTCATGGTGGTAGGGATGGAGGTTATGCATGGGCTCAGCAACATGGACTTCCACTCACCAAGGCTGACTTGGCTACAGCCACTGCTGAGTACCCAATCTGCCAGCAGCAGAGACCCACACTCAGCCCCCAATATGGCATCATTCCCCAAGGTGACCAGCCAGCTACATGGTGGCAGATTGATTACATTGGACCACTTCCTTCATGGAAGGGGCAGTGATTTGTTCTAACTGGAATAGACACATACTCTGGATGTGGGTTTGCTTTCTCTGCACACAATTCTTCTGCCAAAACTACCATCCGTGGGCTTACAGAATGCCTTATCCATCATCATGGTATACCACACAGATTTGCTTCTGATCAGAGAACACACTTCACAACAAATGAAGTGCAGGAATGGGCACATGCTCATGGAATTCTTTGGTCTTACCATGTTCCCCATTATCCAGAAGCAGCTGGATTGATAGAATGGTGGAATGGCCTTTTGAAAACTCAATTACGGTGCCAACTAGGTGACAATATCTTGAAAGGCTGGGGTAATGTTCTCCAGGAAGTTGTATATGCTCTGAATCAGCATCCACTGTATGGTGCTGTTTCTCCCATAGCCAGGATCCACGGGTCCAGGAACCAAGGGGTGGAAATGGGAGTGTACCACTCACTATTACCCTTAGTGATCCACTAGGAAAATTTTTGCTTCCTGTTCCTGCGACGAGCTCTGCTGGTCTACAGGTTTTAATTCCAAAACAGGGAGTACTTCCACCAGGAGAAACGGTGATGATTCCATTGAATTGGAATCTAAGACTGCCACCTTGTCACTTTGGGCAACTTATGCCACTGGATCAGCAAGCCAAGAAGGGGATTACAGTATTGTCTGGGGTGATTGACCCTGACTATCAGGGGAAAGTAGGACTGCAACTACATAATAGGGGTAAAGAAGAGTTTTCTTGGAATATAGGAGATCCCTTAGGGTGTCTTTTAGTACTGCCATGCCTGTGATTAAAATCAATGGAAAACTGCAACAACCCAATCCAGGCAGGACTACCAATGGCTCTGAAACTTCAGGAATGAAGGTTTGGGTCACCCTACCAGGAAAAGAACCACAGTCAGCTGAAGTACTTGCTGAGGGTAAAGGGAACATGGAATGGGTAGTGGAAGAAGGTAGTGATAAATATGAACTTTGACCACGTGATCAGTTACAGAAGAGGACTGTAATGCTGTTTTGTTCATGTTATGCTATTTAAGTTGTAAAATATCAAGTTTAAGAATGAATATTACCCAGGGATTTGCACCCTATTCTGGAGAGATTTAATGTGTTTCCAGTTATATGTAGGACAGTTGAGTATTGTTAAGTGAAAGAAAAAATGTGTTTTATTTAGAAATTAGGTATGGTTTAGGGTGGTATGTATAGCTGCCAAGTTGACAAGGGGTGGACTGTCACGGTCAGGTTCATGTGTCAACTTGGCCAAGTGGTGGTACCTGTTTGTCTGGTTGGGCAAGTGCTGGCCTGTCTGTTGCAATGAGGCCATTTCATAGAATTAAATCATGATCATGTCAGCAGCATCCATAGAACCAGGATATTCACTTACATAGAAATCTTAAGTACAGTTATCAGCCAAAGGGGAGTGTCTTCTGCAATGAGTGATGCTTAATTTAATCACTGGAAGCCTTTTAAGGAGGATTCAGAAGAGACAGGCTCTCTTCCTGCTTCAGCTGGCGGATCTCTCCTGTGAAGTTCATCCAGACCTTCCATCGGAGTCATCGGCTTCACAGACTGCCCTGCGGATTTTGGACTCTGCGTTCCCGCGGTCACATGAGACACTTTTATAAATTTTATATTTGCAAGTGTTCCCTGTTGGTTCTGTTTCTCTAGAGAACCCTAACTAATACACATTATTTCTAAATGGTTAGCTGACTATCCCAAAATCATTTATTGAAAGAGCCATCAATTTTTTTTCTCACTGATTTGAAATGCAAACATAAAGCCACATGAGAAATATACCCTAAATTCTATTACTTAAAGTAAAACTGGCCTTTACAACAGATCTTCTTAATTTTTCATATGACTTATTTTACATTATGTATATGCTATAAACCCTTTGCAGTTGGATTAAAACATTTCCATAAATATTTTTATCGAAAATTAATATATATTATTTTTCAATGAAGAAGAGTTACAGGAGCTTGGAAATTGAACATAGTCCTGGCTAAAGATAATAAACATCCTTGTGTTTTTCCTGAGCTAGGCCTAATTTGGTCTTTGCCTTATATCTTTGGCCTCTTGCTAATTTTTATAAATACTACTAAGATTTTAGTACTTACTCAAAAGTAAACTTGGTTTTCAGTGGTAAAATTGAGTGAGATAAACAACATTATTACCATAATCTCACATGCATAATACAAATGAGTGTTTATCTCATTTCCTAAATATATATATATGTGTGTGTGTGTATATATTGGCATGGGCAGGCACCGGGAATCCTATATATTTTTTAACTTTCTATTTTGAAATAATTTGAAACATACTGTACAGTTTCAAAAATAATACTAACTCCATACAGAGAACTTCAATATATTCCCAATCCAGATACCAAGACCCATTAACTTTTAATGTTTTGTCACATTTGTATATCATTCTATCCATCCATCTGTCCGTCCATCCATCTTTCTATTTTTTACATCTATTTTCTAAACATTTGAGTGTAGTTTGTACACATCATGCTTCTTGAACTCTTAATACTTACACAAACATTTCTTAAGAACCAGATATTCACTTACATAAAAACCTTAAGTACAGTTATCAAGTTCAAGATATTTAGCATTGATCTAAAACTTCAGCCCATACTTCAGTTTTTTCATATGTCCCAATTACGTTCATTTGGGCATTTTCTCCTTCGTTATTAAATGCAGTCCAAGATCATGTATTTCTTTTAGTTGCTATTGTCTCTTTAACTGTCTCTCACTTTTATAACTGCCCATTTTCTGCATCTTTTAAAATGGAAGATTTAGGGATGTATACTGCCTGCCATGTGATGATAACGATGATGCACTGAAAAGCTCCATTTAAAAGGTTGTACAAGAAGTAAAAGACATTTCTGCCAATATTTCAGGAAAATGAGGCCCTAGGTCATGTTTGTAATAGCTATATTTCCCAAAAGGCTTCCAGTGGCAACCATGAAACATTGGGGGAAGTTTTACCTTCATACAAAAGGAGAGAACATTTCTTCTTGATTCTGAAAGGTACCTGATGAGTTATATTACCCTCCATGTTAATAGAAAAATGACATAAACACAATTTCTCCATGCAAAATTAAAGAGAATCATTATATTGAAGAGGCAAAGAGTTTTCCCTTAATTTTAGGTCAAAGGAAAGAATATTTCAAAATTTAAATAAAGAGTTTGGGTCAAACTTTCTCTTAGGAGAAAAGTTGTATTGTAAACTCCCAAGAACATTAGTAACTAGAATTGAAGACTATTCTCATTTAGGAAGGTAAAGTAGTTTATGTCACAAAGGCTTATGGACCTTATCTCTCACGTATAAGATTCAGAATCTATAACATTAATAGGAAAACACTGAATAAATATATATTTTCTACATGCTAGGCACTGAGCTAAGTGCTTTGCATGCATATGATATTCAATCCATATCGTCCTATTTATTGCTGATTAATATTCTATTTATGAGCATACTACAGTTTGTTCAGCAGTTTATGGACATTTGGTTGTTTCCAGTTTTGTCTATAATGGATAAAGTTGCTATGAACAATATTGTAAAAGTCTTTGTATGGACATATGCTTTCATATCTCTTGGGCAAATTCCTAAGCGGGACATTGGTTTCCATAATGGCTATACCATATTAAATTCCCACTGGCAATGTATGAGGGCTCCAGTTTCTCTTCATCCTCACCAACATTTGGTATTTTTGATGTTTTTAATTTTAGCTATTCTGGTGTTGATGTAGCAGTATCTCACTGTAATTTTCACTGGCATTTCCCTGATGTAGTAGCCAGCCTCCAAGATGGCACTCAGCGATCCTCACCTCCTGGTATTCATGCCCTAATATAGTCCACTCCCATAATCAATAGGGAAGACCTATGTAACCAATAGGCTTTTTTTTTTTTTTCCATGAAAGATACTTTAATTCAGGAAAGGCCAATGGGTCTGGAAACTTTGTCAGCTGGGGAATCATGTGGCTGGCATCTGCTGGTCCCTTGCTTCTGGGGACCATCGCTTTCAGCCCCTGCTCCTGTGAGGGTTCCACACATTGCTTCTCTGGGGCTGACTTTCATTTCTTTGCTTCCCTTGGCTCTCTCCAGGTTCTGGCTTGGTTAGCATGTCATGGTGGTGTCTTCTGAGCTCCAAGCATCTCTATACATCTGTGTCTCTGTTCTCCAAGTGTCAGTATCTGTGTCAGCTCTCTTCTGAAGATTCTGTCAGCTCTGTCATTTCTGAGCTTTCTCCAAAATGTTTCCACTTTTTTTTTTTTAAACTTTTTATTAATTAAAAAACTTAACAAAAGAACATTAATATATCATTCCATTCTACATATACAATCAGTAATTCTTAATATTATCATATAGTTGCATATTCATCATTTTTTAGAACATTTGCATCGATTCAGAGAAAGAAACAAA
>PVIY010014965.1:0-55110 GCA_004026745.1 Myrmecophaga tridactyla
TGGGGTTTGGGGAGAGCCTGGCTGCCACCACATGGAGGGGTTGAGCGTGTGCCCCGGAGATGGCAGAGAGCCCAGTTGCGGCCCCAATGCTTGGAGAGGGTGGAGTCGAGAAAAAGGTGGTCTCCCCAATATCCCCCAAGGTTGCATTCAGAGAGAGTGACACTACGAAGTAGAGAGTCCACCAGCCAGCGGCCTTTGGAGATAAAGAAGGAAGACGCCTCCCGGGGAGCTTCATGAAACCAGAAGCCAGGAGAGAAAGTTAGCAGATGATGCCGTATTTGCCATGTGCCCTTCCAGCCGAGAGAGAAGCCCTGACTGTGTTTGCCAAGCGCCTTCTCACTTGAGAGAAACCCTGAACTTCATCGGCCTTCTTGAACCAAGGTATCTTTTCCTGGATGCCTTTGATTGGACTTTTCTATAAACTTGTTTTAATTCTCGGCCTTAGAACTGTAAACTAGCAACTCATTAAATTTCCCTTTTTAAAAGCCATTCCGTTTCTGGTATATTGCATTCCGGCAGCTAGCAAACCAGAACAGCTACTAACCCCTTCTCAGAATAAATTGTGGGTAGGGAATCACCTTAATGTAATGGTAGCCTCCAGACATACGATCAGGCAAGCTATCCCAAAAACCACAAAACAGAAACCCCACAGTCAAATTAAAATGCTTGAATTACTGTTTATTGAATCAGTTTAAAACAGTTTAAATCAAGGGGGACCAGATGGGATGCATAACACAGATGAGATTCGGTACAGGCTAGGCAGAAGGACCATACGCTTTCTCTTTCCCTCCCTCCCATGTCAGCCTGCGCGGCTGATGGTGGGGTTCTGATCACCAGAGCTTAGGGTGTCTGGTCACAGCTGTAACACTGCATTTAGCCTGAACAGACATAGGTATTATGTGTATTTCTTGAGCAGAGCTCGTGGGAGCCAGAAAAGGACGAGAACGCTACTGGGTGACCATTTAGGGATGGCCTTGCTGTCGACCCAGAAGTACAATGCACATGTCTTTTTAATTTGGTCGCTAGGTAAAAATATAGTCCTGCATTAAATAAGAAGATCTAGAGGTAGCCGGCCTAATAACCACGGCAACAATATTCTGAGCTTAACAATATTTTGATTTATCTCGAAATGTGAAGTGATACGAAGTATTTGTGGTGACTATTGGTGAATAAAGTCACGGGTTCTGCTAATATTCCTGGGATTTGTATTTATGCTTCAAAATTCATAGTAGAGGAAATGCTAAGTTTCAAGTAGGACCCTGTTCCAGCGGTCTGCGGACTCCAAGTGAGTCCCACGGGCCAGTGAGGGTCAACCTCGCGGCTCACCGGCCAGCCCTCGGCAGCTGAGCCGCGTTCCCGAGCAGGCGGCTCTCCGAAAAAAGCGGGAACGCAGAAAGATGGCTGCGGAGTTTAAATAGCGGTGTAACAGCAACTACGCCTGCCTAGCAACTAAACGGTTAAACGGGTAGCAATTTACCCTTCAAAAGGAGACTAAACGACCGCAAGAGCCCCAAACGCTCGTAAAGCCAACGCCGATAAGGCCCCGCCCTCGCGGCCGGCCGCGGACACACGCGCTGGAGGCGTTCCCGCAGCCAGGCGTCAGCAATCTATCCCGGAGCAGCGCCCTCTCCTGTTGGAGATGGTGGGCGGGCGCGCGGGCGCCGGGGGCGTTCCCGCGGCCAGGCGTGAACAATCTATCCCGGAGCGGCGCGCTCGGACGCGTGCAGGGGCTGGTGGGCGGGCGCGCGGGCGCCAAGGGCGTTCTCGTGGACAGGCGTGAGCAATCTATCTCGGAGAGGCGCATTCCGACGCCTGCAGGAGCTGGGGGGGGCTGTCGTCCGCGTGGCGGGCGAGGCGGAGGCCCGGGCGGTCTTGCGGTCCCGAGGCGCTGCGGCGGCCCAGGGAGGAGGATGGCGGAGTCTTCGGACAAGCTCTACCGAGTCGAGTACGCTAAGAGCGGGCGCGCCTCCTGCAAGAAATGCGGCGAAAGCATCCCCAAGGATTCGCTCCGGATGGCCATAATGGTGCAGGTGCGGGAAGGGCCCGGAGGCTTCGGTTGTTCACCGGGTGGCGCGGGCCGCTTTGTGCCGAGCGGGGACTAGGGCTGTCTCAGGCTCCCCGCGCGCGGCCTCCGCAGCGGCCCCCGCAGCGGCCCGGCCTTGTGAGATTTAGGGAAGGGCTGGGGGAGGAAGGAGGGCGGGGGCTCTCGGAATGGGCCGGGTGGGCCCGACCGCTTGGACCCCTCTAGCTGGGCCGCGGTCGCCGCTGCCGCTGCAGTCCCTGTGCACTCGGTGGCCAGCCCGTGGACCCCCCCCGGAAGGTTCTGCAGAAAAAACTCGGGAAATAGGATCTGTAGCTGGTAGTGTTTTTGCATTTTAAAAAGGAGCAGGGCGGGCCACGGTGGCTCAGTGGCAGCGTTGTCGCCTGCCATGCCGAAGACCCGGATTCGATTCCTGGTGCCTGCCCATAAAAAAAGAAAAAAAAAGGATAATAATAAGGAGCAGCTTTAATTCTTTTTTGGGGGGTGTTAGAGGAGTTCTTGTTATTTTATGATCACTCTCCTTGGGGGGAAAGGCGTGTAGCATCTTTTGACGCTAGTCTGATTTTGACCTATCTTGTGCTGGAAGGTTTTTGACCTACATTGGTGGTGGCTACTGGCTTGTGGGGATTTTTTTTATAACCTATTTTTTACCTGTATTTAAAAACACCCGCTCACCCTCAATTTAAAGAAGTTTATGCAAAACTATATAAAAATCGGTGTCATTTCTGCATAGTGCATTCCCTTTTTGCCTCATTTATGTTTTGAAAAAAGCATTTTCCCCAAACTTCCCAGATTGTCCTTTTGATGCCTTGGCAGCGGTCTGATTTGAGTCGAGTGGGGTGGGAAATTCCTTCTCTGGGCTTTTTGACAGAGTGGGGAGCCCCGTCCCATCCTCCCTGAGACTTCTGAGATGACGATTTGGGGGTGTACTTTGAGGCGGTGTGTCTGAAGTCTCCTGTCCAGTGGAGGGGCCTTCCTGCCTCCTCCGTCCTGCAGTTTGCTGGTGTCTGTGTAATTCTCACCTGCCCAGGTCCTCCCCGTCTCCCATATAATGCTGTTTGTTACTCAGCATCAAGGTACCTCTTGATTTTCTCCTTCTATAGTGAGACAGGAATGTGTTCCAAGAATGATCAAATAGCCCTCACTGAATTTTCTTAAGTACCGGTACTTCAGATTATCTGGTTATCTTGGTATCCTCAGGGCATACCTAGCTCAGTACCTGGCAGCTGTGCTTTGCATTCAGCAAACATTTGTTGAGCACCTATTATACACACTGTTTCATTCCAGGCACTGTTTTTGGTACTAGGGACACAGTGCAAACTCTGCCTTTGGGACTTTGCCCTTAGTTAAAGGGAATACAGCTGGTAAATAAGCATTACTGCTGTGCAGGGGTGTGTGCCAGCTAATAAAAGCTGGCAACCCCAAGGGGTCCCAACTAATGTGAGCACTTGATTAGGAGTCATTATTCATGGAAGTGGGGAGTGGTAAAATGAGGACCGAGAAGGATATGGGCCTATGATTGGAAAACCAGAATCTACCACTAAAGGGCTTTGAACTTTATTGCAAATATATGGGGAGTTTGCTTTTGTGAAGTTCCCTCTCCTACTGCCTGGGTTCTTATACAACGCTTATTTATTTATTTTTAATATGGGCAGGCACCGGGAATTGAACCTGGGTCCTCTGGCATGGCAGGCAAGCATTCTTACCTGCTGAGCCACCGTGGCCCACCCCTGCCTGGGTTCTTGACCAAGGTTCTTTGAAATGGTGGGTGGGACTCAAGAAGTCCATGAATTTTTCAGCTCTGTTTTCACTAAACTCTAGATAAATGTATTCTTTTCTGCAGTTATGAATATAAGCAGCAAAGCAAAGACATATAAATAGTACCAGTGATTTTTGTCACCAATAGTAATTACAAATATTATCATTTTATAGTTGTTGGAAATTTTCAAAATATCATTTACTCTCATTCCTACTTCAAATTTACTGTATTTATCGGACAGGTACAAGTTTGTTATATAATGCTTTAGAGATCATGTACTACTGTATCCCCAAAATACTTCTTAAATGATTTGATGGTTATCTCAGTATAATTGCTTACCCTTGTGAGCCTCTGCATTATATTTATTGTGCTTTGAAGATGTTACTGCCACAAAGGGATGCCCATAGGCTTCGCCAGACAACCAGAGATCCCTGTTGTGAGAAGGACAGAAAGAATATCTACCTACAGCCAGTGTGTTGGCAGCAAGCCCAAAATGTTGAGGAAGAGGAGGGTTGGCTCTGAAGGGGGGAGTCCTGGAAGGCTTCCCTGAGGAGGGTAACTTGACTTACTCTGTTTCAGTTAAACTGTAACATTCTGGGCCCTCATTCCAGATATTTATAAGGTGAAAGAAATTCCCTCTTAGAAGTAAATGTAGCGGGCGGGCCACATTGGCTCAGCAGGCAGAGTTCTCGCCTGCCATGCTAGAGACCCGGGTTCGATTCCCCGTGCTAGCCCACGCAAAAAAACAAATAAATAAATAGATGTAGGGCGGTGCACCGGTGGGCTCAGTGACAGAATTCTTACCTGCCGTGCCGGACACTCGAGTTGGATTTCCGGAGCCTGCCCCTGCTAAAAGAAAATAGAAGTAAATGTAGTTTTTCTGTAAAGGTATTTGGAGGTGGGTAGAGATGTTTCCTTTGTGGATTTGCTTCTTAATTCAGAATTTAAAGTTAGTCTTTCTGCTGGCTAAGCTGGTTAAAAGCCAGAAAGAAAGAAGTCATTCTTCTCTGTGCTTGCATATAAATACCTTCTCTTAACATTTGTATGGGAGGATTGTTGGCTGCTTATCAAATACCTGATACTTTGTTGCCTGAAGGATGGGAACTGGGTCTTCCAGCCTGGTGACCTTGGGGGACTGTGATGAGTTCTTTCCCTGTGAGAGTTCTCCAAGGTATGTTGGCTGTCCCTACTTTATAGGGAAAGAAGCAGGTGGTCGCGGCCCCTCGCCTCTGTAACTCTGGTACCAGGGAGATGTTTACTTAGTAGGTGTTGCTAAGTAAGTGATTGAAAACTCTGCAGCTTTCCCAAGCCACCTCTACCAGGTAGATGGAGGCCGTGATCTTGTGATGTTGGTCAGGTACCCCTCCTTGGTTCTGAGTCTTGAGATAAAGCCTTGCTTTAGACAAATGTTTCATCCTTCTTAAGGAGGATGGGCCCCTGTGACCTCAACTCTAGGCTATGAGTGCACTCCCTTAGACAGACTATATTTGGGGAGCCCCCTCTGGTGCCCTCCGCTGCACCGGTGGTCAGGGACGGCACGTAGACCTAGGGGGCCCCTGGCCAAGCCAGACAGAGACCCCGCAGCCAGAGGTTCTGGTTTGGGGCTGAGCCGCACACCTTCCTGCGTGAGTGTAGCCTTGGGGCATTGCAGGGTAGGGCCAGGCAGGAAGGGAAACCAAGGCAGGAAGAGCAAAGAAAGGCAGGCCGCTGCTCGTGTCAGAACCTTGGGGCCGGATGCTTCTGTCCTGCATTTGCGCTCGCTCCCTCCATGAAATCTGGTGGAAGATTTGAAAGCCAGAACACGAGTCCCCTCTCTGAAGTGTCTTTGTTGTCAGGTTTGGGGAATCGTCCTTTCCATAGCAGTGATTCCCCGTTTTTCTTCCCTCCAGCCTTGGGGCATTCAGCAAACACTTCGTAAGCAGGCATTTCCTGATGCTAGTAAGGCAGGCAGCGTACCCTCCATAGGGAGCCAGCAGCCTACTGCAGGACACAGACACTGATGAAATAATCACACAGATGCTTCATTAGGAACAGTGGGGCCTGAGGATGTGACGTTTGATTTGAGCTGTTGCGTCCTGGGCCGTAGCATTCCAGGCAGTGGGAACAGCTGGTGCTGCTAGTCACCCAGGTAGAGGGTTGATGCTGAGGTGTCTTGAAAGTGCCTCCACTTTAACCTCACATCTGCAAAAGACCACTCATGAATGGAAGAGGGGTAGTTGGTGTGTCTTGTTGTTGCTTACCTAGGATATTTCTCCCATCCCCGCACATAGCTTCATCTTAAAAGTTCTGCATAATATTTAACTTTAATGCTATTTTAATATTTTGATGACATGCATGCCATTTAGCTTTATGTTCTGTAAATGCAGATGTTTGGGGGAGGAGGCCTCCTTTCAGTCAGAGCACAGTTTGTTATTGCTAAATGGGGCAGTTCTTCCTGCCAAGCAGTGTAGTGGAAAGAACTGTAGCATCAGATTCAAATTCTGGCTGAATCACTTCCAGCACCCCCCCATCCGTAAAGTGTGTGTGTGGGGGTGGTTTCCACTCAAAGGCTGGTTGTGGTTATACAAGATGGCTTGGGGGGTACTAGGGACCAAGTAAAGTTAGTGTCCCCCTTCTCTCACTGTTCCCCATCACTGTCACCTTTGGCCTAGGGACATGAACCTGAAAAGTCCAGTGCTATTAAGTCAGTACCGGTTTGAGTGTGAAACTTCAAAGGGGGAAAAACACTGTGAGAGGGGAGACCACCTCCTCTGCTATATGCCTGGACTTCTGGCTTCCTGTACCCAGGAAATGGTGTTTATAAAGCTGTTGAGCAGCTGACAGTCTCGATGCAGGCGTGGGGGATTTCCGTTGGCTGCCCCATCAGGCTTGCTTCCTCTAAACTCTTTCATTCTCCCCTCCTGGAAGTTAAGTCGTTCCACACTTATGTGGTGCTGTGAGCTTGACACATTCTGACACATTTTCTCTGCCTCGCTCCTCATCTGGGACTTGTTCTCATTATTCTGAACTGCAGAAGCACTTAAAGAGCATTTTCTGGGCCACCCAAGCCCGAATGTGCCAGTTGTCTGGCCTTTCCCACTCAGATGCAGTGGGATCTTGACGTAGAACAGAACCTATTCTATACACTTCACTGTGCCGTGAGATAAGTCATGTCCCTGAGATGGAATGGTGTGGGGATAAAAGGTACATGGGGCAAAGGTCTGCTCTCTTAGTATGCCACCATTCCACTGGGGGTGTTTTCACATCCTAAGAGAATAGGTCAGGAAAAGTAGGCAGTAGTTTCCCAAGCTGTCTGAGAAGATTTTGAGAAGTGTGGAGCAGGAGATGTCATTTCCAATCCATTTGCAGTTTTTCACGTGAGATAGGGAAAACAGAGGCAAGGCTGACCTCATTTTCCAGATACAGAAACAAGGGTTTACTGTGTTGCTCAGCTGCTAAGGGCTAGGGTTGAGGTGGGTGGTGAGTGAGTCTGAAGTGTGGCTTAACCACTCACCTACCTCCCTGATTTGCTTCCATCTAGTCCCCCATGTTCGATGGGAAAGTCCCACACTGGTACCACTTCTCCTGCTTCTGGAAGGTTGGTCATTCCATCCGGCACCCTGATGTCGAAGTGGATGGGTTCTCCGAGATTCGGTGGGACGACCAGCAGAAAGTCAAGAAGACTGCAGAGGCTGGAGGAGTGACAGGTTTGTATTAATGAGGGAACCAGCGAGGGTTCATCTCTCACCCCAGAGCACCCAGTGGTGCCTTTTTGCAGAGAACAAAGCAGCACTCAGCTTGCCCTCTCCTGTCTGGCACGTGTGCAGGTAGAGGGCATGATCCAGCATTGTTGTGGTGCTTGGAATATGGCCTTTAAATTTCAGAATGTCAGATTTTCATTACTTTTTGAAGGGACTGCATTATTATTTCTCTGCCTTCCTAAACAGGTCACACTGACCCCAGTTTAATCTGTTCTCATAACTCCAGGACATTGATGGGAAGGAATGCCAGCCATCGTTTCCATGGTGCTGTCTGCGTGCTTAACTATGTTTTCATCATCTCTCCACCCTTTCAGGCAGGGTGTGTTTGCCTCCAGCTGCTTCAGATCTGCTGGAGACCGAGAAACCAGAATTGTGAATAAATGTAAATTTGCTAAGTAAGGGTCTAGAGGGTGGGTGTACCAGTTTTAGCAAAGAACTGGTTGGAAAATGTTTCTCCTCTGAGGCCTTTTTCCCATTTGTATTCAGGATAGTGAAGGTTGTCAGTCTGGGGCCCTAGTTATATAATATAAAGTTATATATCATGTGTGTGTGTCTGTGTGTATGTCTCAGTTATACTCTTACTGTTTAAAAGGGCATAAAAATTTTACTATAGATGTGTGTTTTTTGTGAAACCAAACCAGCCTCCAGCCTCTGCAGTCTCCTGGTTCTTTAACCAAAGAACCCAGATTTTCCATGTTTACAGACACAGAGAAAATTTAAATCTACCGGATCCTATAAGTCAGAGATAACTATTGCTCATTAACATTCTGGTTTGTCTCCGTACAAAATTTTTTTCTCTACAAATATTGATTCACGTGTGTATGTTTTTTCTTTCCTGCAGATAGGATCTTGTCCTACATACTACTTGTTACTCTTAACGGTATTTACTTTTTTCAAGTTAAAAATCCGGTTTCCATGTTATTTTTACTAGGTGCATAGTATTCATTTATTAAGTTTTTACCTAGGTCTGTGCACTGTTCCAGCACTTTGACGTACATTATTTTAATCGAATCATTGCAGCCAACCTTTATCAGATTGTTTTCTTCCAGAAGTTTTGGAGTTTTAGCTTTTGCATTTAGGTTTATGATCTGTTTTAAATTAATTTTTGTGTTAGGTGTTTAGGAAGGCAAATGGACAGAAATGGGATGGACCAATTGTGGTTCCTAGTGTAAGGATCTGGGGAGGTAGAGAAGATGGGCAGGGGCCTTTTAGGGGCTAAACTGTGAGGCTCTTGAGATAAGCATTGCTTTGTATTTGTTCAGGCAAAGGCCAGGGTGGAAGTGGCAGCAAGACAGAGAAGACACTGGGTGACTTTGCAGCAGAATATGCCAAGTCCAACAGAAGCACATGCAAAGGATGTATGGAGAAGATTGAAAAGGTGAGAGTTTGGGTATTCAGATGTTTGACCTTTATGAATTCCTTGCATCAGATGACTTGAGAAAATTAAAAAATAATAATAAGGCCACAGATACCTGCTTCAACACTAATGGTTAAAAATGAAATGAAGCTCTTAGTAGATACAAGAGATGACCATGACTTTTCATCAGGAAGCTTTTGCCCTAATTATTTACGGGCCAGTCCTTGTATTTGTGGCCGTATCCGTTCTTAGGAGACCTGGGAGAGTTTGGGAAGCACTTACACAAGGGATCTTTTCTGGGACTCAGCAGGAACTGGGGGTTTTATGGTGGGAGTGTTTAAGGAGTGTGTTTCTTCCTGATATATGAGTCTCCAGGTTCCTTCTCTTTAATCAGGGAAACTTCATTAAACCATGCTTCTGGTCACTCCTGGTCCCTGGGGCCCACAGCCATCTGAGGAGCAGGGGACACAGGTGGAAGGGTAGGCCTGTGCTCCAGCCTTCTCACCTTACTCTGATCTTAAATACACATATGAATTGGTTAGTTTAAGGCATTGGTCGAAGGTTTTTGCCTTCTTGGGGTATTGTACAGAACATTGAGATGAGCTGGGGGTGGGCTAGGTTTTCTCCAACTACTTTCAGTCACCAACAATTTGAAGCAAAAGTTAAGCTCCTCTTGAATTGAAGGGAAATGTCAGAAGCTAGCTGCTACTGGGTGTTGCTTGGCCTGAGATGGAGTCTTAGATAGCATCAATAGCTCCTTGTGCTGAGCTCTCTGGGGCTGGGGTTCACAGGCATGAAACTCCCAGGAATGTCAGGCTTGGAAGTTGTAAACCAAGGCAGGATGGCAGAACTGGGTTCTTGCCTATGGGTCTATTACTGATTCTTAGGATGCTTCATCTGTGTGATGAGACTAAGAGTCCACTGAGGAAGCAGAAATTTTGGAATTTCTATTCTGAGGCCTGTGTTCCATTGGGGCTTGCTTGTGGGTTCTTCTGAGTCTGCCATACAGCTGTCCGGATTGATGAAAAATTTCATCGCTTCTTCACTTCCCAGGCTGGTGGGTAGGTAGCCAGCTGGTTGGAATTATCTCCATTTCAAATGGGGGTACCAGAGTTTGAGCATAATGTACAAGGCTTGGTGCTACGGAAGAACCAGTATCTCCCAGCAGCCCTCTCTCTGCTAGCCAGGCCTTGGCTGGGACCCAAGTCCCCTCCTGATGGGGCACAATCCTGCCCATGTTGCCTCTGGGCGCCTTTAATGTTCACTGTATCACAGATGGTTTTCCCTGCAGGGCCAGATACGTCTGTCCAAGAAGATGCTGGACCCAGAGAAGCCTCAACTGGGCATGATCGACCGCTGGTACCACCCAAACTGCTTCATCAGCAATAGAGAGGAGCTGGGTTTCCGGCCCGAGTACAGCGCGAGCCAACTCAAGGGCTTCAGCCTCCTCACTCCTGAGGATAAGGAAACCCTCAAGAAGCAGCTCCCCGGAGTCAAGAGTGAAGGGTGCGCAAGGGCCAGGAAGGGCTTTTAGGGACTAGGGGGTTGGTGCAGGATATGAGGGAGACCCGAAGACCCTCCAGATTCACTTCTCCCTTTCCTTTGCTGATCATTAAAAAGCCAGGGAGATGCCTGATGAGGGACCTCAGTGCAGAGCTCCACTCCTTCCCCAGCTGTAGTCACAGAGGACAGAGCAGGAAAGACCGGACAGAGTTCTTCATGTATTTTTCTATAGCTCCAGCTCCCTCCCTTGTGAAATCCCTTTCCTGCTGGTCTCTAGTCCCCCTTCCTACATCTATTCTTCATGGACAGTTGAAATAAAATCCCGCTTCCTTCAACAGCCCTTCAGACATTTAAAGACCACTCTCCTGCCCCCTGTGGGTTTCCCCTGACCTTCATGATCCCTCTTCACATCCCCTCAGGGTCCTAGTAGCAATCTGTGTGAATCGTCCCCGTGTGTTTGTGTCTCTCCTTATGAATGGTGCAGGGAGGATATATCATGACCATTTGTAGATGGGAGACGGACAATGGATTGTTATGTAGAAAGTCCCCCTGCTTATAATTCACAATGGTGTAGGTTTCATAGGGTGTTAAAATTTAGGATGGGAAAAACTGTTGGTGGCTCTCTTGAGTCCTTGGGCACCTGTGACTCTTCCTAGCTTTCTCTCTGCTGTCCCTTCACCCAGTTGCTGGTGAGTGCACATATGGCTGTGCTGGGACAGTGACTGCTGGGCCCTGTTAGGGTTGAGCAGCCCTGGCCTCCCCATCCTTCATTTCAGTGCAGAACACTCAGACTAGCCCATTGCAGCAGCACATGTGACTCTGGAGTGTGTCAAAAAAAAAAACCACAAACTAGAAAATTAGGCACATGGATCAAAAGTCCTCAGGCATCCCAGCACATGGATGTGTAGGGGTGGGAATTCTTAAGCTCACATTTGTGTCATAAGAACCAGAATTTATTGAACATTTCTAGTATGCCAGTGTCTCTGCTAAGCACTTTACATGAGGTTTTCCTTTTACCCATCACCACAACCTTAGGAGGTGGTTGGTATTTTTCTCTCTATTTTTGGATGAGAAAAAGTCAGGGTGTGAATTCAGGTCTGCATGACAGCTTGGCTGAGTGCTTAACCCCTCTGCTCCTGGTACTCAGAACAGGGGGTAGGGTGCAGATACCCTCAGCGTCCTCTCTTGAGTGAAGAACGATGCTGCTGAGCTTGGTCAGCAGCATGTTTGATGGACTAGCTCAGGCATGCTGGTTAGCAGTACCTTGAATATCATTTCTTGTTTGGACTTTAAATGGTAGCACTTCCCCACCTCTGAGAAGAGCCTGCTCAGGACAGCCTCAGTGTTATAGCTTGAAAGGCTCAGGCCCTGACTCTGGTGCTTTATCCTTCTGCAGTCCTTGTCCCTCGGCCATGGGCTTAGTCCCTGCCGAAGTCTCCCACATAGTCTTGTTTATAGCAAGGCATCAGCTGGGACTTGAGCCGTGGGTCCTGTGCTGGGCTGTTCCGAGGCTCTGGAGCAAACCCTGACACTCCTCCTTGGCTGTTAGAGTACTTCCTGGAACGGATGGAGTCTCTTGCCTTCTTAACTGCCTGAATAGAGAGCCCTAAAACTCACCAGGGAGCACCTAGAAACACTGAGAAAGGGGGTAGGCTGGGTTGGAGGGGGTGTCAGAGAGCTAGGTGTTAAAATAGCATTTTAAAGAACATAATGTAGGGCAGGCCACGGTGGCTCAGCAGGCAGAGTTCCCGCCTGCCATGCCAGAGACCCAGGTTCAGTTCTTGGTGCCTGCCTATGAAGAAAAACAAAACAAAACACCATGTTCTAGATTCTGTGTCATCCAAAGTCACTGGGTTTCAGAGTTGTAATGACTCTGGTTCTTTGTCTTGTATCCTATGTCTTCTCAGAAAGAGAAAAGGTGATGAGGTGGATGGAATTGATGAAGTGACTAAGAAGAAATCTAAAAAAGAAAAAGACAAGGATAGTAAGCTTGAAAAGGCCCTCAAGGTGAGTGCTGGGCTGTGTGTGTCCTTTCTCACTTCTTTCCCTCACTTTGGGCTTTAAGAAGTCCCAAATTGATAGCTATCATTAAATAGCAACACTTTTTCTCCCAAGCTGTTTTCTTCCTTCCTTCCTCCCAGTGAAACAAAGTTCTTTATTAGGGCCAGAACCTACATTAGGCTACAAGTGCCGGTCCAGCAGGCAGCTTCAAGCAGGAGCTGAGTACTCACAGCCTTATACCCAAATGGTAAAAATTCATGCCTTTGGTCAAATCATACCTCACTGTACATCCTAGACCTTCACGGTTACTGGCAAACATTGGAAACCAAATATTAAATTCAAGAATGCCAAAAGATAGCTTAAAGTCATATCCCAGGGAGATTTACACCCCTGGAAGTCATGGCTCATGTAGGGCAGGGGCAGTGAGTTTATCTGCTGAGTTGCCTTCAAGAGAGAGGCTATATCTAAGCAACAAAAGAAGTCCTCTGGAGATGACTCTTAAGCATAATTATAAATAGGCTTAGCTTCTCCTTTGCAGGAATAAGTTTCATAGGGGCAAGCTCCAAGATTGCGGATTTGGCCTGTTAAATTGGTAGTCCCCAATGCTTGTGAGAATATCTGTAATTCCCCAGGTCCAGGTGGGGAAGTTTAAAATTTCCACCTTTTCCCGCAGCCACCGCATTTCCTGTGGTTTTTGTTTTTTGTTTTTTAATGGTGACCTCTTGTCATAAAAAAGGAATTGAGAGCATATGACAAAAGTGGGGCTAATCAACTATTAAACCAATTGTCGTTGGCCAAAGCGATTCATCACTGTGTTTGAATGATTGTGCATGTGTTGAAGCAGGATAAAAAGTATTAATCAGAAAGTGTTGGGTGTTTCAGAAACTAAGGAAGAACAACAGATTGCTTCTTGGGAATGTGATTTTCAGGAGCCATGTGCTTGGTTCTCTTTGGGTATTCAGTTTTTACTGGTGGTATAAAGATTGGAAGCAGTTTCCGATCTGGTTCCATTTGCTTCATCAGTACAATAAATTCGTGTGATTATCTTTCGGCAAAAATGTCAATTGTATGATGAGTCTGGCTGCAGTAGAGCTCAGGTGCTGCCGTGGTTTTGTGTTTGCCAGCCTGTCTGTTTCTGGAAGTAGGGCTGGCATTCTCATCTCCATTTCAAGAGATGGAATCTGAGGCTAAGATGATGACTAACTTGCTCACTGTCCTGCAGAGGGCAAAGACTCACTCAGATCTTGACTCTGAGGAGGCTGATGCCTCTTCATTCGTTGTGGTGGTTGTGAGAATGGATGAGATGACATATCAAAGTGTTCTACAAAGACTAGGCACTTAATAAATAGTAAACAAGGTTTTAAAATTAAGTTTTTAAAGAGCTTAAATATATTCCTGCAAGGCATCAAAAATAATACAGTATAAAGGGAAGTAGGAGGTATTTGGGAGTCATCCCTACTCTATTTGAGTTTGGTGGAGACCAGCCATACCTGCCTCATTTCATCCCATAGATGCCAGGCATTAGGGAAGGTAAACCGGGGCCTTAGACCCAGCCTAGCACTTCCAGATTCTTATCTGTGTCATCTGGAATCTGTTTCTAAGGAACTGATCCCAAAGAGCCTTGGTGCTATGGTTGTAGCCTTCCCTGTTCCCTAAGTGGTCTCCCACCCCCCTGCAGTTTTCTCTGAGAGCCCATGCTCTAGGTGTAATTTGAAGTCCCTTAGAGGATAACTGGGGGCAAAAGTCCACCCTGATCAAACTAACTTCTTAAGAGGGGCATCTCAGCTTAGTGAGGAACCAGTAATGGAATCTGTTCCTCCAGTCAGGTTTTTCTTTGAGAAGAGCTGTTCTCTAAGTCACTGGATCTTGTCCTTAGGCCCAGAATGACCTGATTTGGAACATCAAGGATGAGCTCAAGAAAGTGTGTTCTACTAATGACCTGAAAGAGCTCCTTATCTTCAACAAGCAGCAAGTGCCTTCTGGGGAGTCGGCGGTGAGCTGCCTTTGTGTTAAGTGGGCCGCACGTGGGAGGCCAGCCCAGCCATTGTGGCGTGACCGTCCTAACGGAGTACGGGAGGCCTCCGTTTGAACACCTGCTGGTATTAATTGCAAGGAGTGAATATTCCGTAGTCATGTTGCACCATCATCTCCACCATCGTGGTCACCATTTCTCAGGGTCAGGATGGGACAGCCTTTCACGAGGCCTCTCCTGACATCTTCCACATGCTAACGTTTGATTTAGAGTTCAGATGAGGACTCAGGTGGGCTGCATATTTGCCTCGTATTTTCATTCTACATACTTTGGCTTGGGGAGCACGCTCTGCTATCTTCTGTCCAAACTCCCCAAGGGCTGCCAGGTCTGCAGAGGGAGTTGAGGCCCTCTTGGGAGGTGGCACACCAGCTTCCCTCCAGTTTCCCCAGCCAGCCCCTCCCTGCTGTTGTTTTCAGGACTTGAGATTTGTACTGTACCTTGTGCAGTAGCAATGGCTGCTCTGGGTTCTCCCTTTATTCTAAATTACTGAGGGGTGGAGAAGATCCAGAAACATTTTACACATGGAAATACAGTCTCTTAAAAGTAGAAAAATCCAAGATCCAAGTATAAACTAGCTGCCTTGGGGGGTGTTCAAGAGCCTCAGGAAGAAGCCCTTGGTCTAGCTGCCTCTCTCCTTTTTGTGGTGAATAAAGTTGATGTACAAATTCTTCCATCCCACATTGGTAAATATTCTGTAGCCTTTTGTCTCTGACATGTTTCTTCACTGGCTTCAGATTTTGGACCGAGTTGCTGATGGGATGGCATTTGGTGCCTTGCTTCCCTGTGAGGAATGCTCAGGCCAGCTGGTCTTCAAGAGCGACGCCTATTACTGTACCGGGGATGTCACTGCCTGGACCAAGTGTATGCTCAGGACACAGACACCCAACCGGAAGGAATGGGTGACCCCAAAGGTAAGAGAGAGTCTGGGGTTCACTGGCAGAAAAATGAGGTTCACACTTTCTGGGCTTACTTGGGCTCATCCACATTCCAGGAGTGTACACATTCCAAGTACAGTGCAGTGTTTCTCAGACTTGGTCACCACTGAATGATTCTTATCCTCAGAATATAAAATTATATTATCGGGTCCATATGTTTGCAAAACACAAAAATGTAGAACCAAAAGACATCTAACTGGAGTCTAGATTTTCCAATCTGTAAAATCTTGCTTACAGACTATGCTTTTTGGTTGTTGTTTATTGAGTGACTCCTGTGTGCAGCCCGCTGTTCTTTAACTTGGAAAAGCCAGATTTTCTTTGCTCTGTTGGTGTTTACTTTTAGGGAGACCTAATTTCTTAACAACTAAAACTTATATATTCTTTAGGAATTCCGGGAAATCTCTTACCTCAAGAAACTGAAAGTCAAAAAGCAGGACCGTTTATTCGCCCCAGAACCCAGCACCCCAGTGGCAGCAGCACCCCCGCCCTCTACTGCCTCGGCACCCAGTGCTGTGAACTCCTGTGTCCCAGCAGGTACAGTTTCCGGGAGCCTTGTGAGCAAGGCCCTGACCTGGAGCCTGCCTAGGGCTCTTTGCCTGCTCTAGCAGCAGGGAGCTGGTGCAGAGGGTACCCACCTGGGTTTCCTCTTGGCCGGACACATCCAGGAGGAGCAGCAGGCAGCACATGATGGTCTGATGGTTCCGGGAATCTGGAGGGCCAGGTAGGCAGCCTTACCTGGGTGGTGCCCAGCGCATCCTGCTGGACTGCACCACATCGCACTTCTCCACATCTCCTCTTGCTCCAGGCAGGCCTGCACCTGTCGGTCATCCTGACTGGGTCTGTATAGCAGACAGTCACAGGAAGCTGTTGATCAGTTTTAGTGAGAAAGATTCCACATGAGCAGAGATGATGGGGTGAATGTTTTTCACTCCAGAGAAGAGACCACTGCCTTTGTTTAATCAGAGAGGCGTGGCATAGTCTGATTATTAAGGCCACAGCTTTGCTGGGTGGAGGATAAGGGTTCTGTTCCGAATGCAAGTCCATTAGTGACCCTCCATCCCTAGCTAAAGACAGAGCCCCAGCTGGGCTGCTGGCCGCTCAGGTGAGCGTGTGCTGGTCAGCATGGGCCCAGCCTGGCTGCTTGAAGCCCAGGGTTGAGTGTGTGCATGGAGGAGCAGACAGGGAGCCCAGCTTTCTGACTCTGGCTCTGAGCTTCCCCTCTACTTTTCCCCTCACCAACAGTTCACACACACATGACTTTGTCCTTCTGTGGAGTACTCAGACAGTTTTCTGTTACATCGTTGATGCCCCTAGTTGTTAACCGCCACAGGAAAGACTTGAAGGACTTCTCCCTACAGCATTTCTTATCCTAGAAGTGTGTCTGCACTCCTGCATTCCCCTTTGCAACAAACAAAAAGCACACCCCTGTCCCGGGGCTTTTCTGCCTGCGGCCATGCTGGTTGATGAGAATGCCAGCATTCCTCATTTTTCCTAGAACCCCTTATGTCAGCTCCGTTTGATCCTACCGATCAGAAGCCGTGAATGACTGTCATGGATTTGTTTAGCTTTTTAAATGGGGTTAATAAGTATTACATGAGAGTCACCATATTTTCCCAGGCATGAGGTGGGAAGAGAAGAATAATAAAAGGGGCTGGGAGCCCACCTCCCTTCCTCTCTTCCTACCCCACCGTCAGCCTCCTGGCCCCTCTTTCCCAAATGCAGCCCCCATTTGCCCAGAATCACAGCCAGTAAAGCTGCCCTGTTCTTGGAGCATTGTTGCTTCATGGCTTCTCCCCTGTTCGTGCCCTTTCTGTGAGGGACGTTTATGAATTCTCTGTTGGCAGTTTCCTGTCCTTACTTGTTATGCTTTCCCTCCAGCCCTTTTCTCCTTAAGGAGAGGCTGATAAAAGGAATGATGAGGCTGTGAGGGGCGCTATGTCCTGGCCTCTTCACCTGTGGTGCCCAGGGGTTCCCTGCTCAGGTTTCCTGCTCCTCCACCTCTTCTTCCTTGAGAGCAGCTCAGAGTTAGCCTTGCCTAATGATTCTGGTGTTCCATCCCAGATAAACCATTATCCAACATGAAGATCCTGACTCTTGGGAAACTCTCCCAGAACAAGGATGAAGTGAAAGCCACCATTGAGAAACTCGGAGGAAAGTTGACAGGGACAGCCAGCAAGGCCTCCCTGTGCATTAGCACTAAAAGTGAGTGAGTGTGCTCATGCTTGCAAAATGGGGGTCGGTGCGATCTGTTTCATGGGATTGTGATGAGGATTAGATGAGGTGACTGTAGTTCTTCATCTGTTGTCGTCATTATTCAGGTCCTTTATGACGGGAAACCAGGGTATTTATACTTTGCATCCCTGCTCTGTATGGAGCATATATCTATACGTGTCCCACATTAAGACTGAGCTGCTGTTCTCATCACCTAGTTCCTATAAGATATTAGTAGGTTTGCTGCCAAAACAAAAGTTCACAGCTCAGATGTGTTTAAGAAACACAAAGTGAAAACAAAGATAAACAACGGGTTTCTTGGCTGCAAGACCTCTGCAGCTCTGGTGGTGGTGGCTATCATAAATCTCCAGGACCAGAGAAATAATAGACAGCATTTCCCAAATACATTTGACTTAGAGGTCCTTTTCTATGGAGTGCCTATTAGCATCTCATTCTATCTATGCAGATAGTTTGGAGAAGGCTGTCCTAACTTGTGTATTACACAAAGAGACCGTTGTTGATAAGAAAAAATTATTAGAATGAAAAAAAGCCAATAAGCATTAGATTCAAGAGGGGAAAGCTGTGTATGATGAGGGTTTGAAAACTCAATAAAACTGTAGTAATGGGAGATTTAAGTTTAGTTTAAAACTTACTGCTTAGTCATGGCACTCCTCCCGGATTTGAACAGAGGAGGTGGAGAAGATGAATAAGAAGATGGAGGAAGTAAAAGGAGCCAACATTCGTGTTGTGTCTGAGGATTTCCTCCAGGATGTCTCGGCCTCCACTAAGAGCCTTCAGGAGTTGTTCTCAGCACACATCTTGTCCCCCTGGGGCACTGAGGTGAAGACAGAGCCTGTTGAAGTGGTGGCCCCCAAAGGGAAGTCGGGGGCTTCACTCTCCAAGAAGAGCAAGGGCCCAGTCAAGGAGGAAGGTGAGGACACTATGCTGGCCCTCTGTGGGAGCAGGAATTGGGGAAGTCGTGGCCCCATCTTGCCGCAGATCTGAGCCTTGCCCAGCCCAGCCAGGTCTGTCTTCACGGAGCCTCCCCTTGGGGCCCAGGAATGTCTGTGGAATGCTGTCTGGACTAGCTTTTCCCATTCAGTTTTCACATTGGGGTCATGGGAGGTGGGGGACAGCACACAGATGTCATGCGTGAATAATGGAAGTGAAAAAAGAACTTACTTGTTTTCCACCCACTCCTTTTTTATTTCATTTTAATTTAATGTTTGCATTTCTCTTTCCCCTTCAAAGGTATCAACAGATCTGAGAAGAGAATGAAATTAACTCTTAAAGGAGGAGCAGCTGTCGATCCTGATTCTGGTAAGCAAGCAGAGGGATGTGAGCAGAGTCAGCTGCTCTGGCACCAGTTGATTAGGAAAATTGAAAGACCACTGTGTGCTGGGCTTCCCTCCCCACCCCCCACCCTCACTTCTCCCTGAATGTACTGGCTCTTCTGCTGAGGAAAACACTGAGAGCTTTGCCTTCATCACAGGTCTGGAACACTCTGCACATGTCCTGGAGAAAGGTGGGAAGGTCTTCAGTGCCACCCTCGGCCTTGTGGACATTGCTAAAGGAACTAACTCCTATTACAAGCTACAACTTCTGGAGGATGACAAAGAAAGCAGGTGTGTTTCTGGGAAAGAGAATATTGATGTCAAGGTATATTCTACAGGAGGTGTGGGCTTTTCCTGCCATTAGTGCTGAGCTATCAGCCTTGTGGGATTGAAGCTATTTAAACAAGGTAACTGGGGAATTAAATCTCATCACAACCGAAAAATACCATAAGGCCTTCGATAAAGAGGAGCACAAAAGGTGTTCAGCCCTGGGTAGCATGCTGCCCTTCAACCCAGACATCACACATACGTGGTTTCACATCCTCTCCTACTTACCTTTGCTTTTAACCAGTTGAAGAATCTAGGGTTTCTAGGTTCAGAAATTTTATTTCTGAAGCAAATACACTTTGGAAGGCACGGAACTAATTATTAATCTTTACCATTAATTCAGATTCCCTAATTATTAAGGTTATTTGGGTTTTCTCTCTTTGTTTTTTCTTTATAACATTGTGGAGATAGGAAAGTGTGGATTATGGAGTCCAGGTTGTGGTGAAGGGGTGGCTGGTTTTTATCTATGCATCTCTAGGCAGAGCTGTGCTCTTCTAGTGAGTCCATTGTCCCTCACCACACGGAAGAGAGGAACAAAACGAAGTCTCAGGGTGGGCCTAAGTAAGTGGAAATGTGTGTAAAAATAATTCTATTAGATTCTTTTTTTTTTTACTTTTATTGAGAAATCTTCACACATATATAGTCCATACTTGGTGTACAATCAGTGGCTCACAATATCATCGCATAGTTGTGTATTCATCACCATGATCATTTTTAAAACATTTGCATCACTCCAGAAAAAGAAATCAAAAGAAAAAAATTCATATATCCCATACCCCTTACCCCTTACCCCTCCTTCTCATTGAAATCTAGTATTTCCATCTACCTGATTTATTTTACCCTGTCTCCCCTTTTATTTATTTATTTATCCATATTTTTTTACTCATCTGTCTATGTTCTGGATAAAAGGAGCATTAGATACAAGGTTTTCACAATCACACAGTCACATTGTAAAAGCTGTATCATTATACAATCGTCCTCAAGAATCAAGGCTACTGGAAAACAGCTTAACAGTTTCAAGTACTTCCCTCTAGCCACTCCAATACACCATAAATTAAAAAGGGATGTTGACGTAATGGATAAGAATAACCTCCAGGATAACCTGTCGACTTATTTGAAATCTCTGAGGCACTGAAACTTAATTTTTTATTTTTTTTGCATGGGCAGGTATTGGGAATCAAACCCAGGTCTCTGGCATGGCAGGCGAGAACTCTGCCTGCTGAGCCACTGTGGTCTGCCCTGAGACTGTTTCATTCCTCTTTTCCCCCTTTTGTTCAAGAAGGCTTTCTCGATCCCATAATGTTGGGTCCCGGTTCATCCCATGAATTCTCTTCCATGTTGCCAGGGACAATTTACACCCCTGGGAGTCGTGTCCCACGAAGAAGGGAGGGCAGTGTGTTCACCTGCCGAGTTGGCCTAGAGTGAGGCCACGTCCTGAACAACAAAAGAGGTTCTCTGGTGGTGACTTGTAGGCGTAATTATAGATAGGCTTAGCTTCTCCTTTGTAGGAATAAGTTTCATAGGGGCAAACCCCAAGATCGAGAGCTCAGCCCATTGATTTGGTTGTCCCCACTGCTTGCAAGAATAGCAGGAATTCCTCAGATGGGGAAGGTGAATATTTCCTCCTTTCTCCCCAGTCTGCCAAGGGGACTTTTCAAATACTTTTTTATTCATTGCCCCACCTACCCTAATCTGTACAACCAACAAGATCTCATACCTTGTTCAAGATTCCTTGTACTTATGGTGTTCAGCTAAACTGACCATACAAGTCACGTTAGGTAAAGCACTACCCAAAATATAAATTTTGTAAATAAACATCTTTCCCTTTCATCTTACACAAAAGTTGAAGTTTTGAAATATGGATATCATCCTTTACCCTGTATTCTGATTTACATTAGTCCTATCCCCATCAGATTCATTCATATCTCTACTCGAAGTCTGATCCCTTTTTCAAGTTTTAAACACTTCTGTATGGGATAATGCTGACTTTCATAACTTCAGAATCTCAGGTGTCACGTAAATACTCAAAGTTTCTGGGACTAACCAGGTTATACACAAACAGCTCAGTATCTCGGAATTTAGAAATAACAGTTACAAATCCTGAATATATGTGACTACTGTAAGAGATGACAATCTGGGACCCTTTACAATAGGCCCAACCTGATAAGCCATGCTCTCGATTTCAGTTCGCCAAGCTTGTATATTGTGGTTAGTCTGTATGAGTGAGGTATGATAGTATTTGTGTTTTGTTTCTATTAGATTCTAATGGTGGTTGTGTACATATGCATTTTTCTGGTGATTTAATGTTATTGTTTTGGTTTTTTTCCACATCTTAAATTTATTTATTTTTAATTGTCCTAAAATAGATATAACAAAAATATTTTAAGTGGGCAATTCTTTGTCATTAAGTACATTGGCAATACTATGTACCTTTCAGCACTATTTCTAGACTGTTTTCATCAAACCAAATCAAATGTCATACTCATTTAGCAATAACTTCCCATAATTCCCTCTCCCCCCATCCCTAGTATCTATTATTCTGCTTTCTGAGTTTGCTTATTCTAAGTTTCATAGGAAAGATATCTTAAAATAGTTGTCCTTGTGTGTCTGGCTTGTTTCACTCAACATTATGTCTTCAAGTTTCATCCATACTGTAGCATGAACCATCACTTCGTTTCTTTTTACAGCTGAATAATATTCCATCACATAAATGTACCACATTTTGTTCTTCCATTTATCTGTTGATGGACATTTGGGTTGTTTCTGCCTCTTGGCTATTAGAAATAATATAGTAATATTATTGTAGATAATAATTGATGTACAAGTATTTGTTTGAGTCCCTGCTTTTAATACTTTTGCATGTATTCTTAGAGGTGGAATTGCCAAGTCATATGGTAATTCTTGGTTTAACTTTCTGAGGAACTGCCAGTTTTCCGCAGTGGCTGTGTGGGTCTCCATTCCCATCAGCAGTGTACAAGGGTTCCCGTTTTGCTGCACCTTGCCAGTACCTTTTATTTTCCATTTTTTAATTAATAGCCATCCTTGTGGGTTTGAAATGGTATCCTCTTATGGCTTTAATTTGCATTTCAATAGCTCATGATATTGGGCATCTTTTCTGATACTTCATTGGCCATTTGAATATCTTCTTTGAAGCAATGGCTATGCAAATCTTTGGCCCATTTTTTCATTTGGATTGTTTGCCTTTTGTTAATTGTTGGAATTCTGTATATTAGACGCTTATGGTTTCTAAATGTTTTCTCTGTTCTTTAGTTTGTCTTATTTTCTTGGTAGTGTTCTTTGCACAGAAGTTTTTAATGTTGATGATGTCCATTTTAACTATTTTTTTCTGTCACTTGTGTTTTTGGCGTAAGATCTGAAGCTCCATTGCCTGTTATGAGGTGCTGGAGATAGTTTCCCTCATTTTCCCGTGTGAGTTTTGTAGTATTCGCTCTTATATTTAGGTCGTTGCTCCACTTCAGCTGGCCATGGGTGTGTCGATTTATCTCAACTCCCAGTTCTATTCCATCAGCCTATATTTCTATCCACATGCCAGTACCACACTGTTTTAATTACTGTACTTATGTAAATTTTGAAATCAGCAAGTGTGAGTCCTCTAACTTTGATCTTTTTCAAGGTTATTTATTCTGGCTGTTCACAGCCCCTTGCAATTCCATATGAATTTGAAGATCATTTTTTCCATTTCTGCAGAAAAAGCTGCTAGAATTTTAATAGAGATTACATTGAATTTGTAGATTGCTTTAGGCAGTATGACAGTATTTGGTTGGTGTCTTTGAAATCAGAAGACAGTTTACTTAGTAGGCGGTATTGTTGAGTCTGACCAAGTCTGATTCTTTTTTCCTTTGTAAGTCTGGTTAAAGATTTGTTGGTTTAATTGATCTTTTAAAAAATTAGTGGGGTTTTATTGATTCTCGCTTATCACTTTTCTATTCTCTGCTTCATTTTTCTCTAATGTTTACTCTTTCCTTCCTTCTATCTTTGGATTTAGTTTTTTTAGGTATGAAGTTGGGTTATTGACTGTTATATATATATATTTATTTAAATTTTTTTGCATGCTTTATAGTGAGGGTCACATTTCATTCTTTTTCCATGCATTCTACCACTGAACTACCTGTGCACCCTCTTTGGCATTTTTTGAAGTGAATAACAGTATGATCTGAAAGGGCATTCTATAATCACTTTAATTAGTTCGACAAAAAATAAAGGTCCTTTTTTGTAAAATTGATTCCTTTTGTGCTTTCTTAGAATTGTTCTGCTCACCACTGTTTTCGCGTGTTTGAAGTTCTTCATCACTCAGGAGGAATAGCAGGGAAAGGAAGCACTTGGGTTCCAGGACCTGCTGGCCCACAGATCTGAGACAGACTCCCTTTGCTCCCCCTCCCTGTAGGTACTGGATATTCAGGTCCTGGGGCCGTGTGGGCACAGTGATTGGTAGCAACAAACTGGAGCAGATGCCGTCCAAGGAAGATGCCATTGAGCACTTCATGAAATTATATGAAGAAAAAACTGGGAACCTCTGGGACTCCAAAAATTTCACTAAGTATCCCAAAAAATTCTACCCTCTGGAGATTGACTATGGCCAGGTAATCCCGTCATGCTCCTCACACCTTCTCATTCTAGGTAACCGTGTTCTTTACAATCAAACCAAGGACTGGATGTATCACTGGTGAATTCTGTTGAACATTTAAAGAAGAATTAGCCCCAGTCCTTCACAAGCTTTTCCAAAAAATAGAAGGGAGAACACTTTTCAACTCGTGAGGCCAGTATTACCCTCATACCAAAGCCAGGCAGAGACATCACAGGAAAACTCCACACCAGTACCTTACAAATACTGATGCAGAGTCCTTGACACAATACCAGCAAATTGAATCCAGCAACATAAAAAGGTTTATACACCATGACGAAGGAATAGAAGTTGGTTCAATGGCCAAAAATCTGTCAGTATAATACACAGTATGAATAAACCATGTGATCTTCTCCATAGATGCAAAAAAGCATTCTGTAAAATCCAACACCCTTTCATGAACAAAATTCACACAATGAAGTGTGAGGTGGGTCATGGATGAGAACAGTGTTAGCTCTTATATGGCTGTCGAGGTGGAGCAGTCTGTGAAGTCGTTCCCTAAATGGATAGCAGGCAGTAATTCATAGAATCTCTACAGGGCTTCTTATCTGAGCCCATACTTCACCATCAGTCATTGGCCTGGTTATGTCTTCAAGATAGAATTAGAGTGACTTGATATGCTCTGCTAGATTCACAGTTTTTAGTCCCAAATTAGGAAAGGAGGCAAAATATTTGTAGGTTGGGTATATATCTGCATATGTTACCAAACAGCCTTGGATCTTTTTCTTGGTTGATATTTTTGTGGCCCTTTATGATGTCAAAATGCCTTCCTTGTTTTTCTATAAGGATATTTTATCATCAAGAAAACAATATATGTGTCTATGTTGTGGAAGGAGAGAGATTTGTATATGGTTATAGATCTTAGCTCAGAACCTTTGGAGCCTTAGCATGTGTCAAAAGGGAATAATGTGGTGTTAGAAGGTGTCTGTTAAAAATAGAATTTACGGGCGGCTGCTGTGGCTCAGCAGGCAGAGCTCCCACCTTCCGTGCTGGAGGTCTGGAGTTCGATCCCTGGTGCCTCCTGCCCATATGCAAATTAAAAAAAAAAAATAGAATTTATCTCTTTTATAATGTTGAGTTTGAGATCTTAGACTTTAGTTCATAATTGCTCTGACTCAGCAGTACTCTCTACTGAGTTCATTGTTTTCTGATTTCAAAGATACTAAATATTAGTTTTAGAAAATTTGAGAAATACAGACAAAAGCACAGGGGAAAAAAACCACCAAGGATTAACCATACTTAAAATCACAGTAAGTCTTTTTCAGTCTTTCATTTTACATGTACATTTTCCACCGTAAAATTGGAGTCCTACCTTACATACTAAGCTGTAACCACCCACTTTTTGTCCTACTATACCAGCAGTTTTTCCCCTTGTTATCTAGAGCATTTTTACTAGAAACAATGCAGGCCACATATGTAATTAAATTCTTTGTAGTTAACACATTTTTAAAAAGAAAAAGAAATGGTGAAATTAATTTTAGTAATTTATATAACTCAGTTATATCCAAAATAATATTTCAAGATGTGATTGATATCAACAAAATTATTAATGAGATATTTTACATTCTCTTTTTTACACTAAGTCCTTGAAATCTGGTATGCATTTTGCACTTAGAGCATCTCAGTTCAGACTGACTGCACTTTAAAATCTCAATAGCCATATGTCGCTAGTGGGTACCATATTAAATGCTCCAGTCTAGAGCATCATTTTTTTATGTTTGTGGGGAATTCTATCCTTTATGTGGGCCATCATTCATAATTTATCAAAACTTCTTTCTTCTGGTAGGCGTTTAGATTATTTCCAGGTATTTGCTGTCATGATGCTGATAGAAGTATTTTTGTACTTCCCAGATTATTTCCATTAGAAGTGGATTTCACATAGTTTTCTCTCCAGTAAAGTTACACCCAGAGGATGAAAGATTGTTTAAGAATAAGGTTTCAGCATTAAGAGCAGATCCACTGGTGGTAATTGTAGCCAGTGAACTAACACAGGGCAGGATCCAGCCATCAACGCCAAATCCATACCAAGCATACCGAACACCATATTATTTGCTGTGGACACTCCCTGCCCTCTTGGAGTTCAAGTTAAAAGTGAAATAATTAAAGCAGTTTCAATATGGTGTGATCTTGGCTTAGCCTGGATTCTTCAGATAACAGAGGCAGAGTCTCATGTGCTATTAGTTTATCAGGAAGTGCAATCCCAGAGAGTGGGAATGAGACAAGGAAGAGTGAAAGTTAATGCTAGGATGCACTTGAATGCTGTCAAACTGGCTGGCAGACCTGGAACTGATTGCTTAATCCTTTGGCACTATATGAAAAGGTCATATAAACTCAGACTTCAATAATTTGCCCTTAAGTGAGGAAGTGCAAGAGAAAGGGGAAAGAATTCATCAGTCCAGGGCCCCGTTGGGCCAAGGTTTACCATCATTACTCCTCGCCCTTAGGTTCTGCAGCATTGGGCACTGGCAGGTCCCCAGTCAGGACATCAGCAATCCCAGCTGGGGCATAAGTAGGAGGTGCTGAGAGCATAAGGGAGCATGAGCACCTTCAGATCAGAGACCATCAAAGCTGAACGCTGTCATGGAGGCGGGAATAAGACTGGAGCAGTGAAGAGAACCTAGGGGTGCATACAAAGTGTCTAGTCCTCCTGCAAACTCAGGGAAACAACGGCCCAAAGCTTTTTACAGCATAGCTTTTTTTGCTGGTGCCACTCCATTCTGTATCCTTTACCTGCAGCCAGCACCACCCCACCCTCGTTGCCATTGCTGCCACCACCACCACTACCACTTTGCTTGGATTATTTAGTTGGGTCTTTCTTAATGATTTCCTTTTTCCCATGCTTTTTTCTTTAAGGATGAAGAGGCAGTGAAGAAGCTGACAGTAAACCCTGGCACCAAGTCCAAGCTCCCTAAGCCAGTTCAGGATCTCATTAAGATGATCTTTGATGTGGAAAGTATGAAGAAAGCCATGGTGGAGTATGAGGTTATTGCACTTTATTTATTTTATCTGTGAGCATTTACTGAGGATAATAATTTGATGCTGGGCTGGTGAAGAACTCTGTAGCTGTATTTGTTTTCTTCTTTCTCTCTCAAAAATAGAAAATTTTTTATATATATGTCAGCTTCAGTTGCCTCTTGTTTAGCCCTTGGAGTACTGGGGCCTGTAGTGCCACTCGTTTGATTTGTGAAACACGTGGTGTGTGTAGTGAGCCATTCCTTGGGTCCACAGTCCCCTGCACTTTTCTTGCCTCTTTGCCCCCTGTTGCCATGCATAGGATGCATAGCATGGTTATTTCCTGGCCTATCCAAATGGGCCACCAGGAATGTCAGGGAAGTCCAAGACTTAGCCTCTTAGCAGTAAAAGAAACTGCTGTGGCCAGTACTGACATAAGGCGAACCTTGCTTCATCAAGTAAAATTCCTAACAGCTGTTTTGAAGGAAAGGGGTTGGGAGTGGGCAGGGGAGAAGGTGGGCTGATGGTTGTTGGATTAGTTATGCTCCTACGGGGGCAGAATGGCAGGGACTGCTGGCCAAGGCTAAGGGTTCCCTGTGTTTCCTTCCTCTCATCTCTGCTCTCCTGGCAGTTGAGGGCAGAAGGGCCCTTGTTCTCGCTGCTTCTGGCATCAGATTATTGAGTGCTGACCCTTCGGGCCTTTGGAGCCGAGGTGAGGCCAGGTGCTGCTCAGCAGCCTTATCTTCTAGCAGCACTGCAGAGGGGTACTTTGCCTGGACTTGTGACCTTGTATTGCCTCTGCAGACATCCTTTTCTCTCCCACCCACACCCCCTTTCCCCTTCCTTCCCCAGCTGCTCAGCCAGGAAGCTACAGAAAAACTGCTGACGTTTTCAGCCTCTGAAAAGGCTGCTCTGAAAGACGAGCAACTGGGGTGGGTTGGTTATTCCACTTATCCTGGGCTCCTGGGAACCCAGAAAGAGGAGAAGAGTCCATTCCCTCTCTTCTCTGCAGGGGTGTACCCTCCAGGCTCAGGTCCTGCTCCTTCCCATCTACTTCCTAGAGACCACTGGCCATCCTAGAGTGAGGACAAAGCACTGCCAGCGTCTTTCTCTTCAACCCCAGTAGGCATCAGACCCCACCCCCAACGTCTCACCAGAAAGTGAATGATAGAGGCTCACCGTCAGGAACTTGGCAAGGTTGCTTACGACCCAGCTGTTGTTAGAGAACAGACTGTTGCATTATATCCTAGATGTTATCTAATGAGTTTGCAAATGCCAGGACTTGTTTAATTCCCTTGTTCAAATAGTATTTTTTAGTTTGCTAGGCTGCCAAAAGCAGATACCATAAGAATGGGTTGGCTTTTAACAGTGGGAATTTATTAGCTTATAAGCTTACAGTTTTGAGGCTGTGAAAATGTCCAAATCAGGACATCATCAGGGTGATGCTTTCTTCCCAAAGATTGATTGCCAGCAATCCTTGGCTCTTCTGCCACATTGCAAGGCTCATGGTGGCATCTGCTGGTCTCTCCTTTCCCTTCCAGGTTTCTTTGCTTTTAGGTTCTTGCTCCTGTGGCTTTCTCTCTGTCTGAATTTCAGTCTTTTATAAAGGACTGCAGTGAAAGATTATGGACCACCCTGGGCCATGCCTTAATTAAAGTAACCTCATCAAAAGGTCCTACTTACAGTGGGTCCACATCCATAGGAATAGATTAGCTCTAAGAACATGGTTTTCCAGGATATAAACAGTTCCAAACCATAATATCTAACCTGACTTCAGGCTGAACCTCCAGTCTGTGGGGTCTGACTAGTTTGAACAACTTGTGGGTGAATTCCCCAATGTGGGCACACGTGAAAGATAGAGAAGAGACTCTCAGATTCATTAGTGTTTTAAAAGGAACTTCCAACTTCTCATACTCTGGATTACCCATGATTCAGAGAAGTTCTTCGCAATTTTCAGACTCAAATTCCTTCCTGTGGAATGTAACTAGTTCAGCAGCAAGAAAAGGGTCAGGGACCCTGCTGCTGGAATGGGCTGGGGAAAAGCCTGTAAGAAGTGTGTGGCGCACGAGGATGCTGACTTCTAGGCGAAGGGCTTCCACATAGGGTTGGGGTAACTGTCTGGGTGAGTAAACCTGATCACCTGGGGAGCTTTATCCCCCGTGAGAGGAACCTTGGGTTCCTTTGAGGAAGGTGAATTCTGCGCCCAGAGAAGAATGGGGATTGGGCACTCAGGATACGTGGAGAAGGGGGTGCTACATCCAGCCCATGGCCCCAGACGCCCTACTCTGGCTATATCTGGGCTCATGAGTCCTGGGGCCTGGGATGGCTTCCATTTTTACATCCTCCATGATAGGTCATCCGCGGACACAGTGGTCCCCTCCCACATTTAGGTGCTCATATTGGGAGCTGCTTTCCAGGAGAGGAGTAGTTTATGTGGATTTAGCCCTTCTCTTATTCTTGTGGTCAGTGCAAACGTTTTGAGGGGTGTAGGTCAGAGAGACAAGATCTTTCCTTTTTTGAATAAATACCACAATTGCACAACTTATAGAAATTGCTCCCTTCAGAATCTATATTCACCCTGGTCATATTGCTTTTGATAGAAATTTCTTAGGGTTCCTTCTTTAGAATTGCTTTCAGAGCCAAATTATAGTCCATGCTGAAGTCACTCTGTTTCACTGTACATTTTCCTTGGTTCAAAATAGATGATCTACCTCCTGACCCAGGCTTAGCTTCAGATTTTGAACTCCAGAAATCAGGTCTACCTCAGGATGGAGAGAGAACAGTATATGCCACAGTCCATGGTTTCTACTATAATCAATGATTGCTGACCTCTAGTTTGTGCCTTCTGAGCTGTGAGCATTTATCCTATCACCTTATTTAATCCTCACAACATTTCCATTTCTAAAATGCTTGTTCAGCTTCACCTTTATTCCAGGTCCTTCAGGGGTGCAGGAGAAGCTAAGATGGGTAAGGCATGGTCACAGCCTTTGGGGAGCTCAGAAGAGTCTAGTGGGAATGCCTGAGACCAGTGTCTCATGGTGCAGAGCCCGGGGGCCTGGTAGACATGTAAGCAGAGTTGGCCCCAGGGCTGAGCAAGCCACATGGACATAGTCACTCACAAAAAGAGCAGGATCTCTTTTGAGGAAGGCAGCTCCATTGTACAAGTGGGAAACCAAGCTCAGATTGGATACATCACCAGCTCACTGCTGGTAAGGCCTTCAGACTGCAAACTTTGTGCTTTTTTCCACTGTAGCATCCTGACTGTCTTAATAATAGTTCCTCAGGTGTTTTGAGAAATAGCAATATTGTTGGAACCAATATTTAATCTTTTGGGGTGACTGATTTGAAAGGAACAACATTGATTCAAATTTACATACTTAACGTTCAGCTGTGTGTCCTCTAAAAATAATTTTTACTGTCCTGAAAGCCAGGGAAGTATGCAGCCACTGCCTTGGCCCTGGGACCCCTGGGCAGGCATAGGGAAGACACTGCATGGGGAGCCAGGTTATTTCACACTGACCCTCTGGGTGGAGGAGCCCTTGCTGGCTCACCCCAGCGGTGAAGGAGAAGTGAGCATGAATCTTTGCTACACTCCTTTCCCTGCAGCAGGGTTAGGTGGCTCACTCTGAAACTGGATCTCTAGGCCAGTTCTGGGCAGGCTTCTGACTGCTTCCATCTGGGGGTTGTGTTCGACCCAGCTGTCCCCTCACACACTGCATGATGCCCAGCTTTTAAGATGAAATCCCCTTCTCCTCAGATTGATCTTCAGAAGATGCCGTTGGGGAAGCTGAGCAAAAGGCAGATCCAGGCCGCGTACTCCATCCTTAGTGAGGTCCAGCAGGTAAGCAGTGGGGTGACCTCACCTCTGTCACAGGAATGAGCCACAGCAACTGCCCAGTGGTTCTCCTGAGCCACCATCCTTGGGCACACTTTTTGTTAGGCTTAGCAGCAGTTACTTTACTCATGGTTAACAAAGGAGAGATACTTAACCAGAGTCCAAGGTGGAAGGTAAACTAATTGGTGACATCCATGTCACCATTCACAGTGAGAAGTAGGCTTGGGGCTCCTGGCCTGCAGAGTCCTGTCCTGTGGCCATCTAAGACTGTCTACCAAATCCGTGGTGTTCCAGTGGCCCAGCTCCTCCATCTCTGTGTGTTTATTGAGCTCCTTCATCTAGAACACTGCTTGGCGCTGGTATTAAAGGAGTTTTAGCCTGATTGTGCCTGGTCAGCTGGACCTCCAGGGGCAGTGAAAACGGATTCCCCACCTCAGAGATGAAGAGTAGTGGATGAAGAGGGCCTGGCTGAATATTACAGCAATTTTATTGTGAAAAATTTTCAAACATACAGAAAGTACAGCAAATACCCCTGAGCACGCCAAGTAGATTCTATAATTAACCTTTTCCATAGCGGTATTTTATTTCAATGATTACACAGTTCTTCGTACAGGTGATGTTAACATGGGAATCCCCTTGTGCATTGCGCTGCCCTGTTTGAGAGTAGAGGTGCCTGTCCTGGCCCACATGTATGCTGGTCTAGCTCTGGGATGCAGTGGTGGCATCCATCCTTGAGAGAAGCCTGACCAGGCCTGACCCTGGGGCTGCTGCCTCTGCCTGTGCTCCTTCCGCCTCTCCCCTGCAGGCCGTGTCCCAGGGCACCAGCGACTCCCAGATCCTGGACCTCTCAAATCGTTTCTACACCCTGATCCCCCATGACTTTGGGATGAAGAAGCCTCCACTCCTGAACAATACAGACAGCGTGCAGGTACCTGGGTTCAGAAGGGAGACGCGGGTCAGCTGGTTGTGGGTTTTGGGTGTTGTCCCCTTGCACCTGCCCTTCACATCATGATCCCAAAACCCAGGGGACAAACCTGAGAGGCCCAAATTCATGCCTCTTTGTGAAGTGGGGTTTCTACCCACATTGGTGGACAAGGCCACAGAGCAGAACAGACTCTTTTTTCCAGCCCTAGATTTACCATATCAATCTGGGGGAAAGAGCAGTTGGGAGTCCTGCTAACTCCTTCTAACTTCTTCCTCCCCGTTATCCCTCCCTGCCTTCTTAGGGGAGCTGATGATAGTTCCTGCCTTGGGAACGATTTGTTCCGTCTTCAGTGTAGGTCCTTCCCTGGAGAGCAAACCCTCATTACCACTCCACGAAATCCATCTGAACCATCCCTATGAGCTGGCAGAATGGCCTTCGCCAGCTGGAGGTCCCTCCATCAGTGTCTGTGCTTGATTGATTCTGCATAGAACACTCCCTGCTTGTAGGTTCTCTGTGACAAACTGAGGGGAGTCTAGGGAGCCTTTCTCCCTCAGATTGGTGCTTAGCCCAGGGTCTTTCTCTTGCTTGCCCAGGCTAAGGTGGAAATGCTGGATAACCTGCTGGACATCGAGGTGGCCTACAGTTTGCTCAGGGGTGGGTCTGAGGATAGCAGCAAGGACCCCATCGATGTCAACTATGAGAAACTTAAGACTGACATTAAGGTAACAACACAGCCGCCCTCTAACGCATTGTCACCATTCACCAAGAGAGCACCGGTTCCTACACTTGAATGTGCATCAGGCTTACCTGGAGATCTTGTTGAGACACAGATTGCTAGAGCCCAAGGATTTGCTTTTCTAGCAGGTTCCCAGATGTGGCTATAGCAGGTCCTTTGAGAACCTCAAAGCATTTCACTTTTCAGTAATTTGCAAGAAAAGCTTCTCGTCCAGAGCCTTGGTTTCGTGTAGAGAATGAGTTTTGAAAGGCCTTACAGAAAGTTCTCTTTTTTTGCCCCTTAAATTAGAGATGGGCTCTGTTTTGGGGGATTCAGTCATAATCATTAGAAGGCTTGTTATCGGTATCCCATTTCAGAAATGGAAATGCCTGATGGCAGCTGTCATAAAAATGCAATGTTTGGGTTTTAAAGTGGTCCATGTTGGCACATGCACAATTCTTGATCTTTGCTGTCTTGAATGCTCAGGCAGAAATCACCCTCCCTAGGCCAGCCAAAGGACAGATGTCCACATTGGCTTCTGGCTTGCTGAGACCTTGACCCTCATCTCCTCCTCTGTGTGCCTTGCTTTTCTCAGCCCCTGCCTCCCTGAGGTGTTACAGGGGTTACAGTGCCTGGGACAGCATGTTCACATCACTGAAAAGAGCCTTTCTGCTTGGGACAAAGCATAGATCTGTAATACCAAGAAGGAGAAGACACTTGCTTTGCCACTGGGGTACTTGCTTGATGGGCAGCCTATGGGCATGGTTCTTTTTAAAGGGGTTATTTTCACAATTCACAGTTCTGAGACCTTTTAGTTAGGCAACAGTGTCTCTGCTTGATTGCTAGATTTTCTTTGAATTAAGAGTAAGAGGATAGATGTAAGAGCACATAGCCTCTTCTGTAATGTACTTGTGTTTAATTAGCATAGATTTGATCAACTATTTGATCAAATCTATAATTTGTTTAATATAAACAACTAATTGTTTATTGGGCATAAGCTCTGAGCTATGCACAGTATGCTTGGCCCTGAGGATCCACAAGTGAACGTCCTCAGGCCCCTGCGTTGACTGGCTCCTTGCACTTTTAACTGCAATGCTCCACAGTTTGAAAAGAACAGTCCTGGCCTGTGATGTCTTCGGGCCGTTGTGCTTTAATTCATAGGATGAGCTGAACTGCCGGTTCCTTGTTCTGGGAGAGTCCCTGTTTACAGGTGGGGAACCCCATATCTCTAGCTTTCCAGATATCCCAAAGCATAGATTTTAGGATGGAAAGGAAGGTCTGAGATTTTCTAGCAATGCAGCGAAGTGAAACAATTGGCCCGGGGTCTGCCCTGGTGGTGGGGCTTAGGACACAGGCCTCTCAGTCCCACCTGGGCGTCCTTCAGTTGGTCTGGGCCTCGGCTGAGCCCGTGTGCTGCTCTGCCTCCCTGGGCCCTCCGCGTGGGTCTCCCTGAGTCCACTTTGCTCTAATTCTGAGACCCTTTCTTCTAGGTGGTTGCCAGAGATTCCGAAGAAGCCGAGATCATCAGAAAGTATGTTAAGAACACTCACGCAACCACGCACAATGCCTATGACCTGGAGGTCGTTGATGTAAGGCCCCCTTCTCCCCCACCCCTTTTTATGACCTGTGGGCTTCCCCACTCCCTCCAACCAAGCCTGGGAAGGACAGAGTAGTTTCCTTTGATTTAAATAACCAGAGGAAATGACTCATTTGTCTTTCTGAGCAGAAAAATTAGAAGTCTTATAGTTTGGGGCTGGCTGTTTCTTAGGCTGTAGAGGACATTTCCTGTCCTAAACCTAGCAGTTTTAGAATCAGAAAACATGGTAGACGTGATATTAATTTTAATAGTTAGCCTCTACTGGATAGGACCTTGAGAAGTCATGTTACTCCGTCCCACCCGGAGTGAAAACGTCTTCCATCCTGCAACAAACCTGGAATTTCTAGCTCTCGGGACAGCTAGTCAGTTTTCCCATATCTAGTCAGATCTTTCAGTTGACCAGACTAACAAATGACTCCTTTTATCACCTTTACCTATTACCCCGACCAGATCTTTAGGATTGAGCGTGAAGGGGAGACCCAGCGCTACAAGCCCTTCAAGCAGCTCCATAACCGAAGGTTGCTGTGGCACGGGTCCAGAACCACCAACTTTGCTGGCATCCTGTCCCAGGGCCTCCGAATAGCTCCACCTGAAGCTCCTGTGGTATGCTTCTGGCCCCAGGAGGCTGGGATTGAGGGTGGACAATACCCATCTCTGCCGTTTTCTTCACATGGAGCTTTATAGATACTGAAGTGAGATGTGCACAACCCCAGCGAGTAAGGGGCCTTGAGAAATAGGGGTGTTGGCTCAGCTGTGGCTGATAAGGGTGACTGTTGCCAGACAGCTTTACTCAGGTCCTTGGCTGTAGTTCCCAGGTGGTGCCCATGTAGCGCCTTCCCCTTCATTCTCCTGACCCTAACTGTCGATGGAGTAGCTGCACGTGTCAAATATAATTCCAGAAACAAAAAAAGTAAAGCGTCCAGGCCGAACTGTGAAATGCAGACTGGATGTGGTGACATGGAGAGACAGACTTAGCCGCGGGCCGCACTGAGTTCAGCTCTGGCTCTGCCACCTCGTGGCCGACACCCCTCATGAGTGAGCGCGGGCTTTTCATCTGTAAAGGGTGGTAATAAATGTTAGAGAGGAAAGCCCTGCCCAGAGGGATTGTTAGGTCCCCTGCTAGATTCGAGAAGTGAACAGCTGGAGAGGAGCTTGCAGGGAGAGAGGGCAGCCAAGTCCCTTGGCAGGTGGTTATTAACTACAAGGAGCCAAGGGGGCTAATGACTCTGGCTGATGCTGTGTAGTCATGTGGCTCAGGCAGATTACCTCATTGGTGAACCTTGCATTTCACTTATAATAGTATATAAAAATAATAACCAGTACATACCGGGTGTTTACATGTGCTGGGCACTAGTTTAAGTAACATTGATTAACATTTATTCTTCACAACAGTCTTCATGAGGTTATTTCCCCCAGTTCAGAGAAGAGAGGAGTGAGGCCACTCAGTATCTGGCAGAGCCAGGTCTTGAACAGTCTGACCTTGCACTCAAACCTCATTGCTCACCTTACCCAGGGGCATTGTGAGAACTGAAGGTGACCTACTACCGTCTTCTACATGGTGCCTGGCTCCAGGTGGCACTGGGGGAATAGCCTTCTCAGGGGAAGGTTTTCAAATGTCCTTTTTTCAATCCCACAGACAGGTTATATGTTCGGTAAAGGAATCTATTTTGCTGACATGGTCTCCAAGAGTGCCAACTACTGCCACACGTCCCAGGGAGATCCAATAGGCTTGATCCTGCTGGGAGAAGTTGCTCTTGGGAATATGTAAGTAAACCTAGGTTTGGAACATGGGGACAAACAGTGGACTGTGGTAAGCATTCACCCTCATTGAAGAGATGACCCTGGAAATCCCCCACCCATTTCTGGGCCCATTAGTTAGGACTGATTAGCATAGAAACTCCAATTCAAGACAGGAATGCCTCAGGAAACCCAGAGGCAAGAATACAGAATATGGCCCCAGGCCTCGAGGACTGAAAAGAAGCAGAAATCAAGGCATTATCTATTCTTTTTGTGGACTAGGAAGCAGAAAGTTTGAAGTGCACCAAGGGTGGCCACTCTGTAACACCTCAGATATTTACGTTTTCTGTTTGAGACAAGCCCAGACTGAATGGAATCCTAGTCCCAGTTCCAAATTCCCCGCAGAGGAAACCTGGCCCAGCTCTGATCAGGTGTCCGCCCTGGTCCTAGCAGCTGTGAACAAAAGAGCAGGGCTATCTAGTAGACCAGGCTCGGGAGATCATTGGCAGATATCGCCCAGCAGCCTACACAGCTCCCAGCAAAGCCTTCCCCGGGAAGGGACCCATGGCATGGTCATTGGGTACAAAGTCTATTTTCAAAAAGAACTTGACCCTCAGCTTCTTGAGCCAGAGTTGGAGGGAGCACGAAACAGTGATGATGGACAGAGTTCTATGCGTGTTTACCCCACCTTCTCACATGACCTTGTTCTGTTAAACTTGATCTGAGAGCCCATTATTCTTGGAAGATCCTCTCAGACTGTCCTCTTGTTAATAGGTATGAGCTGAAGCATGCGTCACATATCAGCAAGTTACCCAAGGGCAAGCACAGTGTCAAAGGTAATGTGTTTCAAAGCTGCTGCTCAAATCTCAGGCACCCTGGACAGATGAGGGAGGGTCCTTCTTCCCTAGAAGGCTGTGTTCCTGTGGCTAGCTCGTCAGCGGTTTGAGGTTCACTGAAAACAGTTTTGCTCTTTTTGACTGCAAAATCTTGGTGTGTGCACCAGCAGCAGCCAGGGTGGGCCTGACTCTTCGCTGCTGCCAGGAGGGGCCTTCATGTCATCCACAGTGGCATCTGGAGCCTCTCAGATGGAAGTTCACAGCATGTGGCGCTTTAGGGCCTCCAACTACTGGTTGCTGTGATTGCGTTGGAATTCTGTTCAGCTGAAATGTAACCCATTAGGGGCTGCCACTCCGCATTAAAATCAGTCAAGGCTGACACCCTGGGAACCTTGGTTTATAGCCTACAGCTTCATGTCTGGAAGAAGGATAGAGTATGGGATTTGTATGGCTTTAAGATGGGCATGTGGACCCCGCGTGAAATTCATCTCCTCTCCCTGGAGTGTTGTCATTGTCTCCTCTCACAGTATCACTTCCACCTGTTCTGCAGGATTGGGCAAAACCACCCCTGACCCTGCAGCGAGCATCACTCTGGATGGTGTAGAGGTTCCTCTTGGGACCGGGGTTTCTTCTGGTGTTAACGACACCTGTCTCCTGTATAATGAGTATCCTTTATGAGTGTGCTGGGTGAGCCTAAAGAGTATTCTGGGGCTGTACAGTTCCTTATATGCAGTCAGTTCCCATGGGGTCAGCTGTGATTGGAGACCGTCTCATGGTGAGATTTCCCCCAAATGGACTCTGTACCTGTATAGACTACTTTACACTCTATACCTGTATAGACTACTTTACAAGGTGTGAGCCCCTTCCCCCAATTTCCAAAGCATTGTCTCCCCTCCTTTATCTGCCTGTTTTGAACCTGGAAGGCCAATAGTTGGGAAAGTTTAGGTTTCCCAGCCCCAGGAAGAAGCCCTTAGGATATCTTCTAGGCCAGCAGGGAACATCCGGCCGGGCTTATCCTGCCCTTGGGCTGGTGCCACGAGGGCAGTCTTCTGTCACACCGTTTGCTCCTTGACGTGCCTCCCCTCTAGGTACATTGTCTATGACATTGCTCAGGTAAATCTGAAGTATCTGATAAAACTGAAATTCAATTTCAAGATGTCCCTGTGGTGAGCTGAGATACGGTGGAGTCGCACTCAGCAACTTGAGTAGGGATTCACTTGACGTGTTTGTGTGTAGGCTGCTCGTCAGAAACTTCAGCTGAATTGTCGATGGATATTACTCCCGAGAAAGGATTTTATATGAACAGTTGGTCACGTGTTAAAAGGTTTTTCCAAGCATTTTTTAATCCCTCGTTTTGTGTTTTGAAGGGAGGATGGGTTACTTTGATTTTTTCTTTTTTTTTTTTTGCCTTCCAGGCAGAGATCTGGAAAGTACAACTGACAATAGAGGAAAAGTTGGAGAGGTTTTTTTTGTATTTTGTTATGTTTTGCTGGGTTTTTTGCCCATACTAGTCCTGTGAACAGAACCACAAACTACATTAGAACATTTGCCTTGCTGGGTTCCCCAGGAAGGAAAATATATGCTTTATGCTTCTACCCTTTTTCTAAAGTGTTCGTCTTTTAGTTTTGATTTTTGGAAAAATGTTAAGCATTTATTTTAAGGTAAAAATAAAAACTAATTTCATACTAATTAAATTTTCTTTTTTATTTTGCATGTATTGTCCCTTTTGGCTTTTTTCCTTTTTTCTTTTTTCGATGAGGGTTGTGGGGAGACCAGCAGGGGGGAACATTTACAATTTCTCTTATTTAGAAACAAAGAAAGCTTTCCTTTTCTAGAAACACCTGAAAACGGAAGCTCTCAGAATATATAGTGTAGTAAATTAAAAGTTGTATTTGAAATTCTTGACTCTCCTATGAGCAATTTTGTCTTCCACATTAAAATTATATTGCTGATATACCCAAGGGTTAATAGTAGTTCTCAATTAAAATGGAAATGCCTTCTTTATCTGTGCATTGTGTGGTTAATCTTCATAGGGCAAGGTCCACAAGGACCAGGAGGGCCTGTTTTGCCCATATCTATGAAACCCCAAATGTGCCAGGCAACAGCCCAGTGGCCTGCCTCCCTTGGAATGGCAGGAAAGCACACACAAAGGACAGGAAGAACTTTTATTTTTCTTCCACTTACCAGATGACATTGTGGCAATGAAAATGTATTGGTATCTTCTGTGGAGGGTTGTCTGACATATACCATACTGCTTCATACAACCGCCCTATATTTGGGCAATGCTTAAATGTTTGCATTTAATGCTGGGAAGCATTTAAGGTCCCTGAAAGCCAAGAGCTGTGTCTTGTTCTCGCTGCTGGCCTTTTGCAGAAGGGAAATGAGTATGAGCCAGAAGGTGGATTCATAGGCAAGAGAACCAGCAGCAGCTGAGACTGGGGAGAATCTTGCCCTAAAAGGGCATTGGACCATGGGTTAGGTTCCATAAACCATCCCCTGCAGAGCAGGGGGAGACAAGCAAACTGAGCTGTCTTAAACCCAAAAACTTGTTTTTGTGATGAATGAAACAATGGACAGACCTCATTCAAGCCAGAAAAGGAAAAGAAAATAATAAAGCATAAAGTTTTCTGTAAGTTTTGCTGTATTTTGAGTGATTATAAGCAGAGGTGCAGTCTATGAACTGTTTTATGTGGGGCTGCCTCCTCTAGTAGCCACATTTTGACTTCATATAACTAACTACTTTGAGGACCACATAAACCAAAGTCAATTCTGAAAGACTGCTCTTCATCAACTTGGTTTTTTTCAGTCTAATGTTTGATGAAAATCCTTAGCACCTCATCCCATGAAAAGAACCACAAGCCACATTAGAACATCAGAACCTGAGACCGTCACTCCTGATTAGTCAGCCTCTCAGGAAGGCTCTGTGGCCCCCTGGAGCGTAAATATCCCATTTATCAGCACTGAGCAAGGCAGCTAGCCTTGCAGGACCTGATTAAACAAAGTATTCTTAGGTTGGAATGGTTGTTTAATGGGTTCCCTGTCAAAACAGATTTCTTAAGAGGGAGTCACATCTCTGGATTTATATTTTCCTTCTAAAAGAGGGAACTTACCATATTTATGTTGCGTTATATAATTTATCTATATTCCCATTCTGCTTTTCTCTTTAAATACATTCAAGTCCTGTCTCAGGAGCAGCTAAAATACAAGCAGAAAATTTTAAATAAAATTAAAATTTTTAAATTTTGGGCCACTCAGAGAAGAAGGGGTGCTGCTCTCTTCTTTCCAGGTGGGCAACCCCTTCTCCTTACCTCTGTGCCTCCCACCCCACCCCACCCCCTGCCTGGCAATGCCTTGGGACAGCAGTAACTGCCCAAGGCAGTACTTGGCTCATGTTTCAGGACATGCTGTTCCGCACAGTGGCACGTGGGTATGTTTTTAAGTTCTAAGCAGAAGCACCATACATTACTCTAGTATATTAACCAGTGAACTCTGCATTGACTTCTCTTGCTATGGTTCTTATTTTACTTTCTTTTAGAGGTGGAGAGCAGTTCCTTCAATATCCTAGAGCACCTCTGTGAAGCTGCCGGAGAGCAGTTTGGAATTTCATCCTGGCGTGAACCTCATGCGCGGTGCAGTTCCCTGAATGAACAGTGGTAACTGCCTGTTAGCTGTTCTGGTTGCTCCTCCTGGTAGTCCCTGGGTACTTACTGCTAGACCAGATGACCTCAGGTATTTTCATGTTTTATCACAAGGATTTTTGTTCATTCAACATTGAAAGCCAACAAGGTGCATTGTCCTTAGGCCTTCTCTGGAAACTTCTCACTATTCAGATCTGCATATCAGAAATGATTTATCTTCAACCTGTTGGGCTGGTTTTATGACACTTTTAAATATCACCCATGTACTTTAAGAATTTCACATATTCCAGATCAGTTTCATTTTCTTTTCCTTAAATTCTCTCTGTTTCAACTCCCAAAAGATTGGGAATTAACCTTTTAAGGAATGCCTCTTGTATCTCTTAGGGTTTGAGAATGTGTGTGCTAATGCCTCTAAAGTAAATAGATTGGTACCTGGCCTATGAGACACATTCAGTAAATCTTAATGATTGTTGCTGAAATCCCAAGAATGATTTTGCTAGAGTCAGAGTCCAAACAGGAATCCCCAGGTAAGAAAGGAGAAAATAGAGAGCAGGACAAAGAAATGAGACTGTGCTTGGGCTGTCTTGGGAGGAGGAACATTAGCCTATCACAGTGATCTGTGCCTGCTTTTCCAGTCCCCTGGGAAGCATCACCAGAACATTGGCTTCTTGGTCTGGTTTCATCCTCCACACTCCGCATCATCTGCCTTAACTGCGACACGGCCAGCCTCCAGCACTGTCCCCCCAGGCCCACCCCACTTCCAGGCAGACCTGCTGGGGCTCAGAATAGCCCAGCTGCTGCCTCAGCAGATGGCCAGGCTAATTTTAGCCATGTGATGCTCACTCAGGGGGCAAGCTGGACTTTCAGATTTGAAAATGCCAGTGTGCAGCTTTGGTTGGGAGCCAGTAACAAAGCTTTGAGTTGTGATCTATGTGCTACCTAGCACTTGATAGGGAGTCCAGAAATACAATTTTTAAAGGAGTGTTTTGTTTTCTCTCTCAACCAACAAGAGCCCAAACTATCGAGCCAGCAGGCAGTCAAGCCTGTTGTGTGTGTGTGGGCACGGGGGTGGGGGGGGGCAGGTGATGGCCTCACCTCCTGCCTTCAAAGGGCAGGGTCCTCAGGTTCCTGGGCATACTTAGTTCTCATTGCTCTTTTTTGTCAAAATGAAAGACAAAAGCAGCCATCTCAGCATCTTGGATCATCCTTTGAACGACTTCTGGGCAATGGGCTGCATTTTGATGCTATGGAAAGACTGACCAGGAAGAAATAAACCATAGATGGCAACAAGTGTCTGCAGAGCATTTCGGCACTCTCGTGGGTTCCCTCATGATAACCTAGTATGAAGTAGGCAGATGTGGAAACAGGCTCAGAGGCGAGACCCTGCCCAGTGTCTCAATACAGGTTGTAATTGAGCCAGGTTGAGAACTTGTATTTTCAGGTGTGATGTTTCTAGTTCATCATCCCCCATTTATGTTGCCTTTGCCTTTCACACAAATTTCCCCAGCAAGTTGAGACAGCTCAGTGTGGCTTGGAGAACTGTATTCCAGCCAGGCTTTGCCTTTTTCTAGATAGATGACGAGTCACTGACGGAAGTTGAGGACTAGAGGAGACATCAGTAAAATGAGACCGTGCTCTAGTTCATGGCTCCCTAAGTTGGGTTCCTTGACTCTTAGAAGGTGCTTGGATGGTCTGCAGGGTCTCCAGACAACCCCTTGCATCAGAAGGGCTGCTTTCAGCTACAAGGAAAGGGAGGCCCAGTTAACAACAGCTTAAACAATAAGGACATATTCTATCTCCTTGTCAAGAAGTGGCCAGTTAGCAGGACTAGTTAATTAAGCTTGTCTGTTTTTCTCTTGGCTTTCCTTTGAGGAGTGCAACACTGCTGCTGAACTAGCAGCAACATCAAAGGCAGGAAAGGAAAGTTGCTCCCTCATTCTTCTGTTTTTACTAGAGAGAAAAACTTGTCTCCATCCTCTCAATAGGCCTTCCCCCTGATCCCACTGGCCGGTGTTGGCACACATGACCCCACCCTAGCTACAAGGGAGGCTGGACATTGAGTGCCTGGCGTCTTCTGCCTGTTTAAGGGGAGGCAGGCTCTGCTAGCAAAGACTAAAGGGGTTAAGGATGGCAGCTGAAGCTATGACAAACGGTTTGGCTATTGCTCAAAAAGTTAAGTATAGAATTACCATATGACCCAGCAAAGAATTGAAAACGGGAACTCAGACATTTGTGCACCGATGTTCATAGCAGCATTTTTCACAGTAGTCACAGGTGGAAACAACCCAAATGTCCAGCAGATAAATGGCATAAACAAAAGGTAGTACATATGATAATAATGTTTCAATAATTTTACCAGTTTCCATGCCAATGCAAAATGTTAAATAATAGGGAGAATAATGAGAAAAGGAGATATGGGAATTTTGTGCTTTCTGCATGATTTTTCTGCAACCTAAAACTGCTCTAGTAAAAAAAATTCATGTATATATATATGTGTGTGTGTGTGTGTGTGTACACACACACACACACACACAATGGAATATTTTTCAGCCATAAAACGGAATGAAGTTTTGATACATGCTACAACATAGATGAACTTTGAAAACAAAATGCTGAGTGAAATAAGCCAGAAACAAAGGGACAAAAATGGTATGATTCCACTTAGAAGTATCTAGTATAAGCAAATTAATAAGAGACAGAAAGTAGATTAGAGGTTACCAGAGGGCTAGGAAGAGGGGGGAATAGCGAGTTATTGCTTAATGGGCACAGAATTTCAGTATGGGGTGATGGAAAAGTTGTGGTAATGGATGGTGGTGACAGTAGCACAATAATGTGAAGGTAAGTAATACCACTGAATAGTAACACTTAAAAATGGTTAACACATCATCGTCTCAATTGAAGCAGAAGGATTTCTCAAAATCCAGCACCCCTTCTTGATAAAAACACTTAGAAAACTAGGAATAGAAGGAACTCTCAATATGATAAAGACCATATATGAAAAACCCACCACTAATACTATACACAATGATGAAAGATTGAATCTTTCCCTCTAAGGTCTGGAAAAGTCAAGGATGCCCACTGTCACCACTGCTATTCAACACTGTACTGGACGTTCTAGCCAGGGTAACTAGGCAAGAAAAATAAAAGGCAAGCAAATTGGAAAAGAATATGTAAAATCTTCCCTATTCACAGATGACATGATTCTATATATAGAAAATCCTGAAAAACTCATAACAAACCTACTAGATCTAATGAGCAGATTCAGCAAAGTGGCAGGATACAAATTCAACACGCAAAAATAGTAGTGTTTCTATACACCAGTAATGAATAATCTGAAGAAAAAGAAAAAAAGTTTCATATGCAATAGCATCTAAAAGAATCAAATAACCAGCAATAAATTACTTGCTAAAAGAAATCAAAGCCCTACATAAATGGAAGGACATTCATGTTCATGGAGTTGTAGACAATATTGTTAAGATGTCAGCATGCCCAAAGTGATATACAGATTCAATGCACTCCTAATCAAAACTCCAAGCCCTCTTTGCAAAAATAGAAAAGATAATCATTAAATTGATATGAAGGGTAAGAGACCCCGAATAGCCCAAACCATCTTAGAAGAATAAAGTTGGAGGACTCACACTTCCCAATTTTAAAACTTAATACAAAGCTACAGTAATCAAAACAGCACAGACCTCCTGGCTGGACTCCATGCCAAATAGCGGTGAAGTGTTGGCTCCAGGACCATACCAGCTGGCTGCTGGCCTTTCCTCCATGCCAGCTCTTCCTGCAAAGAGACTGACCGCGAACAGATCCTTCCTCATGCCTCAGTGCCCATGCCCAGGATGATCACAGGCCCCAATGGGAAGGGAATAAACCTCCCTGTGTGCCTCCGCCAGCTAGTGCCCACCCCCAAAGCCCATGCCATAGCTGTGCAGCCCATGTTTGCCCAGCAGCCTGTCTCCTTTGTCTACCCCTCAGTCCAGATGTGCTGTCCTTCCTGCAACAAGATGGCTGACATGGCTCTCCTATTGCACTGCACCCTCACTTGGCTGTCCTGTGGGAGCCTGTGCCTTCTGGAGTGCAGAGCAGGCTGCTGCTTCATCAGTTTATGTGTGGACACCCTGCAGGACGTGGGCCACCACTGTTCGAATTGCAAAGTTCTGGACACCTATAAGTGTTTGTAGCACTTGGTTTTCCAGCTCTCACTCAGCCACACACTGGTGAAGGTTCTGCCTTAGTGGTTTCATCTCTGCATGGTTCCATCATCATGTCTTTTATCAGGGGTAAAATCTCGCAAAAGTAGCCAACCTCCAAACCCCAGAAATTGCTGCTTTGCTTAAAGGTATCTACAGGACATAGAGACATTTACTTTGAGTGTCAGTTCAAGGGTTTCCCACCCATCCTCCGTGACCCCAAGTCATGCCATCTAACTGTAATCGCTGTCCTGTCTCATGATTTGCCTTTGGGTGGCTCCTTTTCATGCCTCAGTGGACCCTTCTGAGGGCCTTACTTTTGAGATTGGGTGTTCTGACCCAAATTAGGCTGAACCAGTCTTTCGTGCCTTCCATCTTCCATCCTGCCCCACCCCGATGACAAAATTTTTTTGTTATAGACTTTAAGGGCTTTGTTTTTTCTTTAGCACAAAAATTCAGTTTAATTAAAAAAAAAAAATTATAAGTACCAAAAGGGACTTGTAATACCTACCAGCCACATACCCATGAGGTCTTGAATATATGTTAGAAAAAAAAGTCTGAATCTTATTGGTTTGCTTTTCTTTGGTTCTACATACCGGAGCCTCAGTGCACTGTACATGAAGAGCTTTTTTCTTATATAGAAATTATATGTATTAACAGTTTGTTGTTTTTTCGCATGGGCAGGCACCAGGAATCGAACCTAGGTCTCCAGCATGGCAGGCGAAAACTGTTGTGGCCCAGCCAACTGTTTAGTTTTTTTTTTTTTCACCTCCTTTGGTCTTAAACACCTTTGAAAATAATTTTGAAAGGAGGGATTTACAGAACTATTTCCATAACCATGTGACTGATACTGTTTTCACATTCTCACTTCTTATATTTTAGCAACAATAAAAAAGAAAAAATATTGTTTCTATTGGCTTTAATTGGATTGAGCATGGTTCTTAAAAACCTCTATAATGGAACCATGCTCAATCCAATTAAAGCCCCTTTGTGTTCCTCAGGTTGTGTTTGGAAAGATAAGGGAAAAGCATGTTTGAGCTTGGTCTGGGCACCAGGGTGCTGGAAAGCTTGGGGTCCTCGCCTGTTTCAAAGGAATATAAAGCCTGATTTTCTTTTTCAGAAATACAATTTGTTGAATAGCATAGGAAGACTGCGTTTCTAGGACTTACGTGGCAAGCCATGGTTCTAGGTTAGCTGCTGTGTCATCTTTGAAATCAAGACATGGCTGGGCTCAACTTTCACAAGTCCCCATTTTGATAGCATATCGGCACAAGGAACATATATGAAATAATATGTGGAAATCAAGCCTAGGCTTTGAATTAAATCTGTTAAAAATTGTATCATTGGTTCAGCTCATTCCTTTGATGTTTTGAAAATTCCAGTAATTATGGTATTGTTGATCCCACAATGCCAATCCAGGGTTTCTCCCTCACCTGGAAAGGCACATGGCGAACATGGCTGTGTCTGCTAGTTTTCTCTCCAGGCTTCTTGTTTCATGAAGCTCCCCCAGGGACGTTTTCCTTCTTCATCCTCAAAGGTCTCTGGCTGCATAGGCTCGCAGTGTTCTCATGGTTCTCTCAAAAATATTTCCTCTTTTAAAGAATTCCATTAAACTAATCAAGACTCACCTGGGATGATTGGAGTCACATCTCCCTCTAATCAAAAGTTAATACCCATCTTGCCTGCCATGCCGGTGACCCAGGTTTGATTCCCGGTACCTGCTCATGCAAAAAAAAAAAGTTAATACCCACATTTGGGTGCGCCACATCTCAGTGGAGATAATCTAATTCAGGTTTCCAATCTACTGTGCTGAATAGGGATTAGAAGAAATGGCTGCCTCCACAAGATGGATCAGAATTAAAACATGGCTTTTCTAGGGTTCATAATCCTTTCAAACAGGCATACTATCAAAATCTCAATTCTATGGTAGAGGAAGGAGGCCTGAGGGCACAAATGAAATCAGAAGGAAAGATAGACAATAAAGACTTGAGATGGTATAATCTAGGAATGCCTAGAGTGTATAATGATAGTAATTAAATGTGCAAATTTAAAAAAATGTTTCTGCATGAGGAAGAACAAAGGAATGTCAGTAATGCAGGGTGCTGAAAATAGATGGTAATTAATATTTTTAAACTTTAATGTATGTGTGAAACAAGCAAAAAATGCTTATTTGGTACAAAATCTATAGTTTGACTAGTGCATTTCCTAACATAACTTATGTGGACAGCTTAATCAAACACCATAGTACTTGGAACCTTGCGTAGAGCATGAGATTTTGTAGTTTTGTCCAGAGTGATGCCCAAATAAATCCCAGAGCAATTTGAACAGTGAATAGGAAAGTATTTGCAGAGTTCCCTACGGGGAATGGTGAATAAGGGGGGAAATTCAACTTCCCCAAATGGAGAATTCTTGATATTCTCACAGGCAGTGGGAACAGCCAAAGCAATAGGCCGAGCCTCCAATCTTGGGGGTTGTTCATATGAAACTTAGTCCTGCAAAGGATAGGCTAAGCCTACTTAAAATTAAGCCTAAGAATCACCCCCAAGAGAACCTCTTCTGTTGCTCAGATGTGGCTTCTCTCAGCCGACATAGCAAGCAAATTCACTGCCCTCCCCCTCTCTGTGTGGGACATGACTCCGAGGGGTGTGGACCTTCCTGGCAATGTGGGACAGAAATCCTAGAATGAGCTGGAACTCAGCATCAAGGGATTGAGAAAATCTTCTCAACCAAAAGGGGGAAGAGTAAAATGAGACAAACTAAAGTGTCAGTGGCTGAGAGATTCCAAACCGAGTTGAGAGGTTATCCTGGAGGTTATTCGTACGAATTAAATATCACCTTGTTAGTCAAGATGTAATGGAGAGGCTGGAGGGAACTGTCTGAAAATGTGGAGCTGTGCTCCCGTGGCCATGTTTCTTGAAGATAACTGTATGATGGTATAGCTGTCACAGTGTGACTGTGTGGTTGCGAGAGCCTTGTGTCTGATGCTCCTTTTGTCTACCTTATCAATGGGCAAGTAAAACATATGGATTAAAAATAAATAAATAATAGGGGGAACAAATGTTAAAATGAATTTAGTGGATTGAAATGCTGGTGATTTGGTGAAGGGGAGGGGTAAAGGGTATGGTATGTATGAACTTTTTTCTATCTTTTTATTGCTTTTTCTGAATTGATACAGATGTTCTAAGAAATTATCATGATGAATATACAACTATGTGATCATAGTGTGAGTTATTATATAACAAGAACAGAATGATCATATGATAAGAATATTTGTGTTTGTATGTGGTTATGTATCATAAATAAAAAATAAATAAATTTAAAAAAAATCTCAATTCTAGCATCCATACAATGGAGTATTTTTCATTGATCAAAAGAAAGGAACTATCTAGCCACCAAAAGACATGGAAGAAACTTAAATGCATATTGCTAAGTCAAAGAAGCCAATCTGAAAAGTCTGCATATTGTTTGATTCCAACTATATGACATTCTGGAAAAGGCAAGACTAAAAAGTAAAAAGATAAATGACAATAACAAAAGTTACCACCCACAACTGGGTGGGTCACATCTCCATGGGAACAATCAAAATGCTCCCGCCCAGCAATATTGAATGAGGATTAAAGGACATGGCTTTTCTGGGATCCACCACAGATTCAAACCAGCACACCAAGATAGTACATGCTTTTGACATGGAAGATTTGGGAGATTAAGCTGTGTACTGCAGTTGTTGGGGGTCCAAAAAAGTTCCCATTCTGTGATGGGTCTCACACAAAACACAATAAAGAGACGACATCACAACATGGGACCTCTAATCATCAAAAAAGAAAAAAAAAGAAAAAGGACAGTTTTGATGCTGCAAACTTACTTGTCATAATGTTACATGATTGTTTAATTGGTATTTAGAATGAATACCAACCACTTCTGTCTGTGTTTTGGTTTCCTAATGCTGCCAGAAGGCAATATATCAGAAATGGGTTGACTTTTATAAAGGGGATTTGTTACAAGTTAGAATTCTAGTGCTGTGAAAATGTCTAAATTAAGCAACAAAAGAATACCTCCACTCGAGAAAGGCCGTTCAAGTCTGGGTTTCTCTGTCACATGGCGATGTCTGCTTGTCCTCTCTGGGCTTCTGGTTTCAAACAGCTCTCTCAGCATCTCCAAGCAGTTGTGTCTGAGCTTTCTCCAAAATGTTTCCCTCTTAAAAAAGACTCCGGTAAGCTAATTAAGACCCGTCATGAATGGGCAGGGTCCCATCTCCATGGAAACAACCCCATCAAAAGATTCCACTCATAATGTGTGTGCCCCCACAAGACTGGATTAGAAGAACATGGCTTTTCTGGGGTACAGCACAGTCTGATTCACATCCCCTAGGTTCTGAATGTGGTATATGCAAATTACATCTTTCACATTCATGGCATTTGCCTTACTTGTTGAAACAAGTATATGTAAATTTGTAAGTTTTGAAGAAAAATTATGACCTTTTTATATTACTTAGTTATCCTAAAAGGTAAACTTGTGATTAAACTGCCTTAATTTCCTAATACGAGCTAGAGAAAATCTTATGACCTTGATTTTCTTCTTGATAGTCAGTAATGACACTGAGAAAATGTGGCCTCTGTGTTTTCACAATTTTCAATCAAAATGAACTATGAATGTCATTCTGTTTAATTATGAATGGGTCAGGTCAATAATGAAGGGAGGTAACTTTTTTGTATCCATCTTCATGAGTGGTTAGATCAGAGTGATAACAGATTTAAAGTAGCTGTGAATTCTCTCTTAATACACAATATTCTGGGTTCTAGCCCAAGGAGCAGCAAGCGGAACTTGGAGCACTGAAGGACCTGGGAGAGGAAGTGATGTCAAGTCTCTTGAATGAAAAGCCACACATCCAATATACAAGTGGTAGCATTAAGTTTAGATCGAAGGTGTGGGATGATTTTTCCCCCTCATTTTGGCTAATCCAGCACATGGCTGATACTAATAGAGAAACTATTTTGAAGAGAAAATGAAGAATTACATCCTCTTCTAAATTGTATGATCTTTCTTCTTAAAGGCAAACATTTAAAGGTAAATGTTTATGTAATATTCTCATTCAAACACTGAGACCAGAAACCTTGGGTCCATTACTGATTCAGAAAAAAAGAAAATATCGAAACTGAAAATAACTAGGAACAATAAATGAATTGACAGGAGCTAAATATATATTTTTAAATGCAATTTTATTGAGATATAGTCACATACCATATAAACCATCCCAATAAATATATTTTACAAGACAGATTGTTTTGGGTTTTATAGGTTAGAAGGAAAAAATAAAAAATATGATAGATACATATATTTAAGTAAACCAGATTATTTGCAATTGGCAAAAGTATTCAAACAGGTAAATGTACCCATTATTATTTATTTTAGTATAACTGAATTCTCAGTTGTAGTCAATCACAAATTTCCTCTTGCTAAAGTCCAGTTACCTTGGAGCTCTCAAGAACCCATCAAACTAGATATTAATGTTCCTATGTTATCTATTGTGCTTGTTTGAAAGGATGTATGTCCCCTAAGAAAAGCCAGGTTTTAATCAAAATCCCATTTCATAAAGGTAGAATAATCCCTATTCAATACTGTATGTTTGAAACTGTAATCAGATCATCTCCCTGGATGATGTGATTTAATCAAGAGTGGTTGTTAAACTGGATTAGATGATATGTCTCCACCCACTTGGGTGCGTCTTCAGAAGTTTCTGGAGTCCTATAAAAGAGGAAACATTTTGGAGAATGAAGGAGATTCAGAGAGAGCAGAGAATGCTGCAGCACCGTGAAGCAAAGAGTCCATCAGCCAACGTTTTGGAGATGAAGAAGGAAGACACCTCCCAGGGAGCTTCATGAAACAGGAAGCCAGGAGAGAAAGCTAGCAGATGACGCTGGGCTTGCCATGTGCCCTTCCAGCTGAGGAAGAAAAACTGTGACTGTGTTCACCATGTGCCTTCTTGGATGATAGGGAGACCCTGAACTTCATTGGCCTTCTTGAACCAAGGTATCTTTCCCTGGATACCTTTGACTGGACATTTCTATAGGCTTGCTTTAATTGGGACATTATCTAGGCTTCAGAACTGTTAACTAGCAACTTATTAAATTCCCCTTTCTAAAAGCCATTCCGTTTCTGGTATATTGCATTCAGGCAGCTAGCAGACTAGAACATCTATAATCACTGGTATTTTAAAAGTTGTATATTGCAGTATTTGTGTAGAAAAAGTTGATAGCAAAATTGTGTACACTGGTTTCAAGTAGCTTTTGTGACTTATATTTGGACATGACTTTAAGGCACGTTGTTCTAGTTTGCTAGCTGCCGGAATGCAACACACCAGAGATGGATTGGCTTTTAATAAAAGGGGATTTATTTTGTTAGTTCTTCAGAGGAAAGGCAGTTAACTTTCCACTGAGGCTCTTTCTTACATGGGAGGCACAGGGTGGTCTCTGCTGGTCTTCTCTCCAGGCCCCTGGGTTCCACCAACTTTCCCCGGGGTGACTTCTTTCTGTATCTCCAAAGGCCTGGGCTGAGCTGCGAGTGCTGAGATGAGGAATGCCGAGCTGCTTAGGCTGTGCTACGTTGCGTTCTCTCATTTAAGCACCAGCCAATTAAGTCAAAAGTCACTCATTGCAGCAGACACACCTCCTACCCGACTGCAGATGTAATTAGCAACAGATGAGGTTCACGTACCATTGGCTTATGTCCGCAGCAAGAAGACTAGGTATGCTCACCTGGCCAAGTTGACAACTGAATCTAACTAACACATGTCCACCCCTTGTCAACTTGGCAACTTCAAGCATCACTTAAACAGGTGTAAAAAATTCTCTTCTCACTGTGGACCTGTGAATCTCAAAACAAGTTATCTGATGCCAATATGCAACGGAGGATAAACACCGGATCCATAGGGAGAAACTGGAAGGAAAACCTGCAGGCAAACACCATTGGATTTCAAAGTCTGAAAGTCATTTATCCTTCGGCTTTAGAAAGTGGCAGTCCCAACCTTTCCGAGGGCCTATGCAGTGGCCTGCCTCTTTCCAAATCAACCTCGGGGAACATCGAGGAAACCACCTCTCGGCTCCACTCTCTCCAGGCATCAGGGCCACCCCTGGGCTCTCTGCCATTTCTGGGGCACACGCTCAACCCCTCCATGTGGTGGCAGCCAGGCTCTCCCAGTCCCCCAAGGAGCATGCTCTACCTTCTCAAAGGCCTGAGGTTGCACAACTCTTCCACTGCAACAAGACGAGAGGTTCATCCTCACCCTTCAGAGTAAACACCCTCTCCATGTATATGGGTGGGTCCACTCTCCTGGCCAAGGTTTCTTGGCTTCAGACCCGAGCTTCCATGGTCCTCACTCTGCAAACTCCAATCTCTCTCTTTTGTGTCCTCCTTTGTCAAGATTGGCAGTGGTTCCATTTACACCAACTGTCTCTTCAAACACTCCAGGACTTCTTCATCAATCTCTTCACAGTTCCTCCAAAGTCTTCCCCTTAGCCATCCAAAACACCGTTCCAACAGATCTGGTATTTGCAAACTGCAGCAGCACCCCACTCTCCGGTACCAAATCTGTTCTAGTTTGCTAGCTGCCGGAACGCAACACATCAGAGATGGATTGGCTTTTAATAAAAGGGGATTTATTTTGTTAGTTCTTCAGAGGAAAGGCAGCTAACTTTCCACTGAGGTTCTTTCTTACGTGGAAGGCACAGGGTGGTCTCTGCTGGTCTTCTCTTCAGGCCCCTGGGTTCCACCAACTTTCCCCGGGGTGACTTCTTTCTCCATCTCCAAAGGTCCTGGGCTGAGATGTGAGTGCTGAGATGAGGTATGCTGAGCTGCTTAGGCTGTGCTACGTTGCGTTCTCTCATTTAAGCACCAGCCAATTAAGTCAAAAGTCACTCATTGCAGCAGACACGCCTCCTACCCGACTGCAGATGTAATTAGCAACAGATAAGGTTCATGTACCATTGGCTTATGTCCGCAGCAAGAAGACTAGGTATGCTCACCTGGCCAAGTTGACAACTGAATCTAACTAACACACACGTTATCAGCCCCACATCTAAAGTTCTACAAATCCTGATACTACCTATCAGATCCTTAGGATGAATTTTCTTTAAAGAAGCATGTATGAATCAAAAAACAAAAGAGTGTCATGCTTTTAAAGGTTTTTTTTTTTAAAGGAAAAAAAACTTCCATAAAGTACTTTCCAAAGTTTCTGATAAAGGGACATTCTTCAACTTGACAACACAAACTAAATTATTCTTAATTTTTAATTTGAAATTATATTGTTAATCAAACTGGTATTTGATTAACAAAAACTACTGTATTTGTAGTTTCTGAAAGGAAAAAAACAGCACCAATTCTCAAAACTGTATTCTTCAAAGATGAAGGATTCTGTGTGTGTGTGTGTGTGTGTGTGTACGCACGCACGTGCGTGGTGAAGTTAAGAATGATCACCCTACTGTGAAATGCGGATCTACTTTGGCATTCCTTTGTTGTTGGGGAAGTTGTGGGTTTACAGAAAAATCAAGCATAGGTTAATATAGGGATGTAATGTATCGCTACATCCACAGTGGTGGAGGGAAAACACCCATCGGCTGAAGGGAGACTGGGAGGAGGGAACCAGGGACCCCGCTGTTAGATGGGGGCGAGGAGTGTGGACAGGGACCCTGCTGTTAGAGGGGAGCGAGGAGTGTGGACCAGGGACCCCGCTGCAGGAACTTCCAGAGGTCCGGTGGCTTCTGATTGCCCCCAGCCGCCTGCCCCAGACCGATGAGAGGAAAAGTGCCTATAAGACACAGGGGCTACGCATTTGGCTTTAACAGCATCTAGATAGGGGGAGCAGGCGACGCTGGGTCCCCTCTGGAGCCCCCTGCAGGTCGGAGCCCCCTGCAGAGAGAGGGGGTGGGCCTGCCGAGGCCCGAGCAGCGGGAACCCCAGCGGCACCCCAACCCACCCCGAGGTTAGCTAGGAACCCCGGGCCTCCTGCTTTGGGGTGCTGTGTCCCCAGTTTACCCGCCCGACCCTGCCGTGCTGTCGCCTTCCCCCCGCGTGATAAATGAGGCCTGCGCAGAGCGGCGCGGGAGCCCAGCGTGGACACACAGGGGTTAATGTCCCGTCTGAGAGCGCAGCCGGCGGCTTCGGCTTCCGCGTAAGGGGCTTGGTGTGCACTTCTTCCAGTGCTTCCAGGTCACAGAAGCTGTCCCCTCCCCTCCTGAGGACCCGTGGAGAGAGGCCCTAGGCAGGTGCCTCTCACCTGCAACGTCCGTCGTATCCCGCAGTGTCTGCCGCCTCCAGCCTGGCCGTGCTCCCCACAGCTCCAGCTTGTTCCCAGAAGCGCAGCACCACTTCCGGCGGGGAAAATTACCCTGACCCTGTTCTTGAAAAATCTTTTGCCCTTGACCCGGTTTCAAGCAGCAGTATAAATGGACTGAATTTCTTTTGTATTAATCTTATCTCTGACTTTATTACTCTATTACCCTTAATGTGCTTTATCCATGATTCCCTTAATTTTTGAAATTTTATCCTTTTGTGATATATGTGTTTTGTAAGCTGCTGAAAAGCCTGTGCTAATAAATAACCTTACATGTCATTAGAAGTTTATGCACAATGGAAAAAAAAACTTTGCTCCATTGACATTTTGCTCATGTGCTCAGTTGAGGCCTCCAGGCATTTCAAAAACACGTTTTCCCCCTTTGATCCATCAAAGCACCAGATTGAAAAAGCCATTTTACATCCAAAAGCCTTATAAGCACTTCCCTTTTCATTGAGAAAATAGAAAATCATTACCAAGAAATAACTTTGTAAAAAATCTTGAAAGAGATCTCTAAGGAGAAAAATTAAAGGTATTTATTCTGTCCTTTCTTATTCCTAGGGGATTCCCTTAGAACTACCATCTTGGGGAAAATTGCTCTTATTTAAGGGAAAGCAAGTAAATTGAGGGACCAAAATTAAAGAAGGGACCATGGGATCACAGTCACATGGACACATGAATCTGGGGCAGTTGGAGACTGAGAAGCCTTGCAGTTGTATCCAAAGAGCACAACAGGACCATCCATATGCTGTCTGCAGGAGACACATTTTAGACCCAAGGATAAACATAAGTGGAAAGTGAAAGGTTGGGAAAAGATATTCATGCCAACAACAATCAGAAAAGAGCAGGAGTAGCTATACTAATATCCAACAAATTAGACTTCAAATGTAAAATAATTAAAAGCAACAAAGAAGGACACTATGTATTAATAAAAGGAAAAATTCAACAAGAAGACATAATGATCATAAATATTTATGCACTGAGCCAGAATGCTCCAAAGTACATGAGGCAAACACCGAAAACACTGAAAAGAGTAATAGACACATCTACCATAATATTTGGAGACTTCAATTCCCCACACTCATCAGTGGACAGAACATTTAGACAGAGAATCAGTAAAGAAGCAGAGAATTTGAATAATGCAATAAATGAACTAGACTTATAAGACATTTATGGAACATTACACCCCACAACAGCAGGATACACCTTTCTCTCAAATGCTCATGGGTCATTTGCAAGGGTAGACCATATGCTGGGTCACAAAGCAAGTCACAATAAATTTTAAAAGATTGAAATCATACAAAACACTTTCTCAGATCATAAAGGAATGAAGTTGGAAATCAATAATAGGCAGAGTGCCAGAAAATTCACAAATACATGGAGGCTCAACAACACACTCTTAAACAACCAGTGGGTCAAGGAAGAAATTACAAGAGAAATCAGTAAATATCTCGAGGCGAATGAAAATGAAAACA